>DF360397.1:46555-59361 GCA_000787875.1 Solanum virginianum | reverse complement strand
ATGTTATTTGTAAGAAAGAAAGATAGATCGCTGCGGATGTGCATTGATTATCGGCAGCTGAATCAGGTAACGATAAAGAATAAATACCCCTTCCTAGGATTGACGATTTGTTTGACAAGTTGTAGGGAGCTAAATGTTTCTCAAAGATACGAGAGGAGGATATTCCCAAGATAGCATTCCAGACCCGGTATAGGCATTATGAATTCAGCGTTATATCTTTTGGGCTGACGAATGCACCGGTCGTATTCATGGATCTTATCAATTGGGTATTCAGACCGAGCCCAGTATTACACCCCTGACAGCTGCATAGCTTCCTAGGATTAGCTGGCTATTATCGGAGATTTATGGAGAAATTTGCTTCTATTTCAGCACCTTTGATAAGGCTAACTCAAAAAGGAGCAAAATTCCAGCGGTCTGATGCTTGTGAGCATAGCTTCAAGTTGCTAAAGGAGAAGTTGACAACGGCTCCAGTCCTGACTCTTCCCAAAGGTGTAGATGGGTATGTGATCTATTGTGATACCCCTAGTATTGGTTTGGGGTGTGTGTTGATGCAGCACGGCAGGGTTATAGCCTACGCTTCCCGGCAGCTCAGGAAACATAAGAAGAATTATCCTACCCATGATTTGGAGTTAGCTGTGGCAATTCATGCCTTGAAGATATAGAGACATTATTTATATAAGGTTCACGTTGATATTTATACTGATCTTAAGAGCCTCTAGTACATCTTTAAGTAGAAGAAGCTGAACTTGCGACAGCGGAGGTGGTTAGAGTTGCTTAAAGATTATGATGTGGATATTCTCTACCATCCTGGGAAAGCTAATATGGTGGTAGATGCACTTAGCCGTAAGTGCATGGGTAGTTTAGCGGATATGCCTTCAGTGAGGAGGGAGATAGTCTGCGATATTCATTAGCTAGCTAGTCTTGGAGTTTGTTTGGCTGATTTTGGAGATGTTAGGGTTTCAGTTCTAGGTATGGCTGAATCTTCCCTTACAGGAGAGATTAGGCAGCGTCAGTACGAGGATCCTTCACTGGCTCAGTACAGAGACACCGCCCTTAGAAAGGGAAGTACTCCATTTAAACTTACCTCCGATGGAACATTATTATTCAGAGACAGGTTGTACGTACCTGATATGGTGGGTTTGCGATGACAGGTTATGGTTGAGGCACATTATGCCCACTACTCTGTTAACCCAGGGTCGACGAAGATGTACCATGATCTCAGATGTTTATATTGGTAGGATGGTATGAAAAGGGATATAGTAGAGAATTCCATTTGGGTTATTGTTTATCGGCTGACAAAATCAACCTATTTTCTTTCGATCTGGACTACCTACTCAGCGAAGGATTATGCTAGACTTTATATTAGGAAGATTGTGCGACTTTATGGTGTTCCCATTTCTATTATCTTCGACAAGGTGCCCAGTTCACTGCAAGTTTTTGGAGGTCATTTCAGGCAGGCTTGGGGACTCAGGTGAGTCTCAATACAACATTCCATCCCCAGTCTAATGGACAGGCTGAACGCACTATTCAGACATTAGAAGATATGTTATGAGCCTGTGTTATTGATTTTAGAGGTAGCTGGGATGATCATTTGCTGCTTATCGAATTTGCTTATAATAACAGCTACCACTCCAGTATTCAAATAGCACCGTATGAGGCATTATATGGCAGGAAGTGTAGGTCACCGATTGGGTGGGTTTGATGTTGGAGAGACTGAGCTGATTGGCCCAGACGTGATTCAGCAGGCGGTGGATAAGGTGAAACTCATTCGGGAGCGATTGTTAGCGACTCAGAGTCGGTAGAAATCTTATGCAGATAATCACTGTCGATATTTAAAGTTTCAGATTGGTGATTGGGTTTTCCTTAAAGTATAACCTATGAAAGGAGTTATGAGGTTTGGTAATAAAGGGAAACTCAGTCCGAGATACATTGGACCATATCAGATTGTTCGTAGAATAGGCAAGGTTGTCTATGAGTTGGATTTGCCAGCTAATTTGGGAGCAGTGCACCCGGTATTCCATGTTTCTATGCATCATAAGTGTATTGGCGACCCTTCCAAAGCCTTTCCTGTGGATAATATCAAGGTCACGAAAGAATTATTTTATGAAGAGCAGCCCGTAGCCATACTAGATCGTCAGGTGAGAAGATTACAAAATAAAGATATGGCTTCGGTTAAGGTGCTGTGGTAAAATAATAACCGAGAGAAAATGACCTGGAAAACAGAAGGCCAGATGAAGAAGAAGTATCCTCACTTTGTCTCGGTGCCTCCAGGTAATTCAATTCTTCGCTTGACTGTGTTGTGTGATAACTGAATTAATTGGTACAAGTAGGGTGTGGACCATGTGCACTTGACCAAGAATTGCCTATATATATATATATAAGATATCTCTTATGTTCTTATCATTTTCTATATTTAGCCAAAAATAATAGCAAGTTAAAGAAAAACCAAAGAGACCTCTCTGCCAAGAACTTGAGAAATTGAAATTCATTTCTCTTCACTCCAAAATTATTTTGTTGACACAAACCTGCTATTTTGAGGTCCCTAAGTAGTGTGGAAGTGTTGTTGGAGCAAGTAAGCATCTATTTTCTCACCCTTGGAACCCTAACCCATTTGTGGAGTTGAAGTGAAAAGGTAAGATTTGATGTTGTTTTATGTGTTGTAAAGGTTTTATGTACGTTGTAGTATGTTAAATTGAAGGAAAATCATGAAATATGGAATGTGAGAGTGAATTGTGTGTGCAAAGTGTTCGGTCGAATGGGTATGGGTTTGTTGTATAGTGTTGTATTGTGTTGGGGCAATGAATTGATGCTTAGTTAGTAAAATATGATCATTATAAGGTGAAGTAATGATTGGAAGCCATCCATGTGTGTAAGTGGCATGTTAACCGGATTTATGAATATGGTTAAATGGTGATAATTAGAGATATTGTTGTTATATTGTTGTTCGATTAATTATTGACGTTGCTGGGTTGGTGTTGTTGTTGTTAATGGATTGAGTCGAGTTGAATTCTTGGGGTGGCCTATTTTAAGGGGAAATACTGCCCAAATTTTTGTAGAATTAAGGGCGAAGTTGGAATTTAAGGCCCAAAAAGTTTTTAGCTAATTGTTTGGCATTGTTATGAATTGCTTGTAGACTTTAAGTTAGAATTTAAGGCCCAAAAAGTTTTTACCTAATTGTTTGGCATTGTTATGAATTGCTTGTAGACTTTGGGCAATCCGAAGCATAAGTTGGAATTGGGCTTGCGTTGGAATATTTTAGAGAGCGTTGGAGGTATGTAAAGCAACCTTTCCTTTTGACATGTCTTAGTTAAAAATAGGCCATGATGCGAGCCTTGAGAGAATTCTATTCACGCAATCCAAGCATATGTATGATCCGTATTTGTTCCTTGACATTCTTATGTTAATTTGTCATATATTAACTCCTATGTCTTTGAAATTTATAATTTACAAGAATATGTGAAATTTGATTAGTTTTTAAAAGAAATTATTCTTTAATTATTTTAAACTTCAAATGTCTATAACTTTTCCAGAAAGGCTCAGATTGCTTTGAAATTCCTCGTAGGAGTTTGTGTGACCTCGGATGAGTATGTTCCTCGTAAATGGATCCCACGATGCCCTTTTTATGTAAATTTGAGAACTTTTGATAGAAATGTAATAATTATGCTTCTGGTTTCCAATATGGATATTTTTGCTTATCTTTTGGATTTATGACAAGGATTTTATGCATATGATTACTCACTACTCTGCTCGTGCTCATTATGATATCGTTCACTGGGCCTGATTATTGTCTTGCGCATTATAATATGCTCCGATGTCAGGCTGTGTTTGGCAGTGAGAACAGGAATGGTGATACGTAATGCCTCGATCACTGCATATTCTACTATGATTGGGGTAAGGCTGGATCTGGGTGAGTACGGGGATGGCGATACGTAACGCTCGACTCACTCATGCTATTTCTGTATTGCAATATGTGAGTACAGGGATGGTGATACGTAACGCCTGGCTCACTTATGCTATTTCTGTATTATGATATGTGACAGGGATTCGGAGATCTGCAACTTTCTAGTGTTATGCTATGTTATGGCTCCATTGACCGGCAGGAGACCATATTTCCTATGCCCTATGCATGATTTATATTTTGAAAGTAATCAGTTTAATACTTTTAGATATGTATTTACCTTGCGTACTTTTGTTTCGACTACTACTCAGATACATTCTGTTCATTCTGCTTTACATATTCAGTACGTACTTCGTGTTGACCCCCTTTATTGGGGGTTGCATTTCATGCCCGCAGGTATCGACGTACCATTTGGCAAACCCCCAGCCTAGGACATCCCCTTGCTACTTGAACTGCTCCCCTTACTTCGGAGCCTACTTTTGGTACATACACTTGTTTATTATTTTGCATATACGTTTATTCTTGGGTACGGCGAGGCCCTATCCCGTCCTATGATTCTGTCAGTCTGTTTAGAGGTTTGCGGTTATGTATATATGTGTGGCTTGTGCGAATATGTATGATTAGATATGTATGTTGTGTATGTTGAGCAGCTTTACCCGCCATGGCAGCTTGTCGGCCTGTATATGTACATATGTTGTTCTATTGACATGTCTGGTCACTGTTGGTATCTTTTGATATGCAGGAATATGTTGGATAGTCCATAAAACAAAGAAAACTCTGCCAAATTTTATAAAAAAATATAAGTCATCCGTTTGTAGCTTGGCTTTGTGATTGTGCAGGGCACTAGTCACGACCCACAGGTTGGGTCGTGATAAGCTCAGGGGGCGTTCAGGCTTAGATACTAGGGCCTTACACCCATGTATAACTAACTCTTACTTAGATGATGTGGAGAGCTAGGCTCTATGATGGTTCTCTAGGACTCTGTGATTGTTCTGATGAATTCTGTGATTATCTGTCGGCATGATTATTGTGCGGGTTTAGCTTCTGGGATTTTGGGGGCCTAGTTGGTGTATAGGTATAGATACTAGGGCCTTGCATCTACGTGCAACACTATACCTCAATTGGAATATCACGACCTAAAATTGGGCCTAGATGTGACACAACGAATAGGGAGCCTGAAGGGTCCCCTAACAAGCCTCTTAACTTATCATTACATGTCATTGGTCATGGAAACATTTAAATGACATAAAAGAGTTGCAATAGGGGTAATAGGACTAAGGGGAAAGCTTACACAACATTGCAATCAAGGGTCAAGAGTCAATTCTCATATCATAGTACATAGCATGTCCAACAACACCTCTACTACATAGATAAAAGCGGGGACCAAGACAAAGTAACCGGGCTCACCCTCACAGTCTAAATAGAAAGTAAAGAAGAACGTTCAATACATAATAAGAGAAATATATACTAAGGTCCCCGAAGTGGAGGACTCACCAACTAGCTTTAGTAGTACCGAACTAGCCATGTGGAGGAGAAGAATGATCAACTTGGTCTTCGATCCCTAGATGGTGATATCATGTAGGCAAGAGTATGCGTTAGAACATTTGAATGTACTATGTAGGATGCAATCCAACAATATGTAGGCATTATAATCAAAATGCATAATATTACACAATAGACATAATATACAATATGACATGTATGATCAATGCTTAAGGCAAACATGCTTAAGTAACTCATCATCATATAGGATATCATATGTGTAGAAGAGATCAAGCTAGCTATTCAAGGTATAAACCCCTTGGCGGTTGTGTGGTATAAACCCCTTACATGGTTGATGGTAATCACACCTTACCAACACGGTGACAAAGTATAAAACCCTCACATGGTTGATGAGTATAAGCCCCCAACATGGTTACCCGGGCTCTTGTCCCCCCAGATCGGGTATGGTCTAATGCAACACTTTATATAGAGTATATCATGTCAATAAGCTTATTTCATCATCATATAGTCATTTATATCATATCTCATGCTTTGGACCTTCAACCCCTCAAGAAGCCACATCCAGATATTTTATCAAACACTAAGAGGGTGTGAAGTGGTAATATAAAACCATGCAAATTACATATGAAATCATGAACGAAAACCCATTGTAAACAATCAATCAACATCTTGCAACACCCTCAATACATATATATCAAAACCCTTTCTCATATCTTCCTATAGATCAAAGATTTATAGCTCAAAACATGGCAAAACAGTCACAACTGTACATAGCTTTAACATAGTGTGCAGTGAATTTCATAATGATCAAAACCCATTTGTAAATCAACTTTAAATAATACAATTTATGTAAATTGAGGCTTGGGAATCATGGGTAAAAGGAATCCATGAAATAAAGTAAATACCTTAGCTTGGATATGAACTTGGTGAAGATTGGAGATGGAGACTTGAATGGGTGAAAGGAACCCATGAAAGAAACACACATACCTTAGCTATGAGATGAACTTGGTGAAGATTGGAGGTGGAGACTTGAAGCTTTAAAAAGAACCTTAAAGGAGAACCTTAGCTTGGGATGAGGGTTTGAGACTTGACTTTAGGGAGTGAAAATATGGCTAACTGTTTTAGTGATTATTGAGGAATGTTTATGCTGATATAAGCGTGTAATTTGGCTAAGTATAGGTAAAAACACGTATGGGAACCCTTGGGCCCAAGACCCAAAGCCTTGGACCCCAAAAACAAAAAATTCATAAAATAACACTAGGGCGCATCGCGCCTCAGACGCGAAAACTATTCTGGGAATTACATTCTTGAAATTTCATAATTGCTAATTCTTCGGCACTGGAACGTCACGCCAGTGTCACGGAATACACCTTGGAAATTGCATTCTTGAATTTTTGTAATTGATAATTATTTGCTCTTAAATCTAACCCTTTTCCCCCTAATTTGGACCCCCTAAACAAGAATCTAAAGTCGTATTATTGAGATAACAAATGGATTTTGAGATATATGAAAATTAAAATACTAGGCATTCTGTGGCACGTTTTTGGGCACTTTTTTTGGGGTTGTTCGAATATCTCCCCCTTGGGAACATTCGTCCCCGAATGTAAAAGAGACATATAAGACAAGAGTGATCATCAACAAATCAGCCCCAACAATAATGCAACGTAACATGTAAAACACCATTTTCAAAATCTCAACATAAGTGTAAAATCATCATAAACTTGCCAATTTAAACATGAATGCATATGAATGTCGTAGGGCTAAAATATAAGACTTGGAACCACATGAAGAACTTAGTCATTATTTTAGGCTTGATTAGAGTGAGTGGGCTACGAATATCACTCCGATAAGACCGCTTTTGGTTCCTTAGAGACACCTTTGACTTGTTTATCCTTTCAAGAGGGCCTTAATGAAAACTGCATCCTCATTAATCAACTTCTCCATTCATCCATCTAACACCTCCATAGGGAACTTCTTCCAAGTCAACATATCCTCCACATCACCCACCATCTCAAAGAGTTCCATAACACAAGAGCCACTAACACATCTTCTCAACCTAGAAACATGAAGAACCGAACAAACCATAATCATATCCCTAGGCAAATATCATCCACCTGCAACCTTTCCATCTTCCTCTACACTCTAAAAGGTCTCACAACCATAAACTCATTCGTCAACCTAAACCACACCTATTCCACTTGTCACCATGAACTACCATCTCTACCTTGGGAGACTACTTCTGCTCTACCATCTTTCCACCCAAAATGTCTAACTCTAATAAGGTAAAATCAAGGCCTTGCTTAATCTATACCTCTTAACCAAGGAAGATTTGGAACCCTCAAGAATGCTATACTGCCATGCTTAACTTTCCTGAACCTAACTTCCAATCTAACTAAGCGATGGATCCCACTAGCCTCCACCTTGCCCCCATCAACAATATATGCTAGGCTACCTAGAGCACCAGCCACAACATTAGCCTTACCGGGGAAAAATAATACACACCCATTTCATAATCTTTAAGAATTTTGACCACCTTCTTTCTATCCACAATGCATACCAATCAAAATTATGTCAAGACCAAGACTAGGAAACCCAAATAAGCCTCTTAACTTGCTATTACACATCAATGGTCGCGGAAGCATACAAAGACGTAGAGAGTAATAATAGGACAATGGGACTAAGGAAACTCATATAAACAAGAAAGAAGAGTCAAGCTCATCATAAGTACATAATATATCCAACAAACACCTCTAATACATAGATATAGTGGGGGGCCAAGACAAGCCACCGGGCTCACCCTCATAGTCAACATAGAGCATAAGGAAGATGTCTCATTACAAAGATAAGATTAACTTAAATTGAGGTCCCCGGAATGAAGGACTCACCAACACGCTTGGAATAGCACCGTCCAGCCACATGGAGGAGGAGGATGACCAACTTAGGCACCAATCCCTACGTGGTGATATCTTATAGGCAAGAGTATATGTTAGTACATTTGAAAGTACTGAGTATGTAGGATGCAATGCATTAAGAGATAAGCATCATAATCTAAAATGCATAATAATAGGCAATAGGCATAATCTAACAATATAACATATATGATCAATGCATAAGTAAAACATGCTTAAGTAAATCATGCTCATATAGAATATCATATATGAGGAGGAGACCAAGCTAGATTGCCAAGGTATAAAATCCTTGGGGCTAGTGATGATAGCACCTATCACCCTAGTGTGTGAGGTACAAACCCCTCATCAAGATTAGTGATGATCACACCCACCACCCTAGTGGTTGAACGTTCAACCCCTCAATTGGGTTAGTGATGATTGCACCCACCACCCTAGTAGTTAAGCATTCAACCCCTCAACTGGATCCCTGAATTGGGCATGGTCTACCATAACACTTTAGATAGTATTCATCATATACATAAGCTCATTTTGAAGAGGGTCGATGCATTAATCAATCCAAAAGACATGACCACATATTAATAATGCCCATACCTAGTCCTGAAGGCCATTTTTGGAATATCACACTCCCTCATCCTTACTTAATGGTATACAAACTGAAGGTCAATCTTAGAGAAAAAAACTAGCCCCTTGCAATTGGTGAAACAAGTCATCAATCCTTGGAAGAGGATATCTATTCTTTATAGTGACCCTATTGAGTTGCCGGTAGACAATGCACATTCTAAGTGACCCCATCTTTCTTCTTTACAAACAACACCAGTGCACCCCAAGATGATTGGCTAGATGTAATGAATCCATTCTCCAAGAAATCATTCAATTATTCCTTTAACTCCTTCAACTCTACCGGGGCCATACGGTAAGGGGGAATGGAGATAGATTGGGTGTCGAGAAGGAGATCTATGCCAAAATCTATCTCCCTTTTGGGAGGGACACCAGAAAGATCATTTTGGAAGACATAAAGAAATTCATTTACAATCGGAACCGAATCGATAGAAGGGACTCTTGACTACACATCTTTGACTCTCACAAGATGATACGACTACCTTTTGGAAATCAACCTATGGGCTTTAATGCATGAGATAAACCTACCCCTCACTACTACATCATGTCTTTCCCACTCAAGGACAGGTTTATTTTGAAATTGAAACTTGATCTTATGGGTTCTACAATCGATAGAAGTGTAGTATGCATGCAACCAATCCATCCAAGGATAACATCAATATCAACTGTATCTAATTCAACAAGATCACAAGGTAAGATTTTATGCAAGATACAAACCGAACAATTTCTATACACCCTCCTAGCAATAATAGAGGAACCAATAGGGATAGACACCTCATATGACTCATGCAACAACTTCGCCTCAACATGGAACTTTTAGCAACAAAGGGGGCAACAAAGGAAAGAGAGGCACCCGGATCAATCAAAGCATGTACATTAAGATCAAATATTTTCAACATACAGGTAACAACATCGAGGACCTCACTAACCCATTGCCTCCCATATAGAGTATAGAATCGATTGTGCCTTGGGCCACCACCTTGAGGGCCACTTCTATCCAATGGAACCGCATTTGCACCCCGAACCTTGCCACAGTTTCTAGGAGAATCTACCTTCTTGTGACCAAGCTCCCCACATTCAAAACATGCATTGAACCCTTTAAACATGGGCCCTTATGACCCCCTCCACATCTAGGACATGCATCATTAGGAGCCACACCAACAACACCTTGAGGCCTAGGGAAGTCATTAGCGAACCCTCTATTAGTAGCATGAGAAGGCCTTTGGCCTTGAAATCTAGCACACTTGTGGAACCTACCCTTAAATTGGGCCCTCATGACCCCTCTTCTTTCTCAACTTCTCATCCGCTATTTGCTCGGTATATGTTATCAACAAGATAAGTCTATGTCACTAATAAGCAAAAAGGACCGACACTCTTTACTTACCAAATCGGAGACACCTATAATGAGGTTATTCATCCTCAACCTAGAGTCGGCCACCAAGTGAGGAGCATACTTTGAAAGTTGATTAAATTTGAGGGAATATTCCCCCACTCTCATACCACCTTGTTTCAAGTTCATAAACTCAACCAACTTTGCTTCCTTAAGCTTAAGAGGGAAGAACCAATTAAGGAAGGCCAATTTGAATTCCTTCTGAAGCACCACATAGCCATAACCCTTCTCGCCTTTCCATCGATCAAACCAAATTTGGGCCACCACCTTGAGTTGGTATGCCACCAACTCCACTTAGTCATTTTGCCCCACATCCATAATAGAAAAGATTTTTTAGATTTCATCAATAACCTCTTATGGATCTTCATCCACCTTTGGCCTGTGGAAAATCGAAGGATTCATCCTCATGAAATCCTTTACCCTAGCTCCCGGGAAAGTAGCATGAGAGGCTTGGGCCCCTTGTTGGACTCGATTGGTCAACAATTGGGTAAGCATAGTAAGGGCATCCTAGAGCTCACTATTGGTAGGTTGCTCCTTGGGAGTTTGGGCCCGTCTTCTTCTTGTATTCGGCATGATCTAGCATAGCAAAGAACAATCGTTATGGGGGAAATACTTACCACAAATCTATAGCATGACTTAGAATTATGAATAAAGGAAATATTTCTTAAAATGCCTCATAGCCTCCTATTAATAGTCATGGCGCACTTCACAACCATAAATAGAACTCTAATCAGCACGGTATGTTGGACTTCTCGAGGATCTATCAACCTAGCCCTCTGATACCAAGTTTTTCATGACCCAAGCCTAGGGCCTAGATGTGACACGGCAAATAGGGAACTCGAAGGAACCCCAAAAAAGCCTCTTACCTTACCATTACATATCATTGGTCACGGAAGCATACAAAGACGTAAAGACTAATAATAGGACAATGGGACTACGGGAACTTATATAAACATCATAAATAAGAGACAAGAGTCAAGCTCATCATAAGTACATAGTATGTCCAAATAACATCACTAATACATAGATATAGCAGGGGACCAAGACAAGCTACTGGGCTCACCCTCATAGTCAACATAGAGCATAAGGAAGATGTCACATTACAAAGATAAGATCAACATAAATCGAGGTCTTCGAAATGGAGAACTCACCAACACACTTGGAATAATACTATCTAAACACGTGGAGGAGGAGGAGGATCAACTTAGGCACCAGTCCCTACATGGTGATGTCATTATGCAAAAGTATGCATTAGTACATTTGAATGCACTAAGTATGCAAGATGCAATGCAACAAGAGATAAATATCATAATCCAAAATGCATAACAATAGGCAATAGGTATAATATAACAATATAACATGTATGATTAATGCATAAGTAAAATGTTAGAACCCACATTTTGGTACATTGGAGTGGTTGTGAACCTGGAATCACTATTGCCGTTTTTGGAAAAATTTAGAGGTGGTGTGTCAAGCTTAGAAATTTTTGGAATAGGGGAATGGTTACTAAAATGGTAAGTTGCAAGGTTTGCTATTATAGGTTCATATATGCATAAGACCAAGTGCTAAATTTGAATGAAAAATAGGATAAGTTGCATTAAAATTGAATTAAAATTCTAGAACCTTATATTTGTGAGAATTAGATTGGAGGAGTTGTTGTGGGGCCCAAATATTGGTCTTCTAGTAAGACTGACATATTATATATATGTACATATGTATACTACTTAGGGAAAACAAGATAAAAGCATTTTTCATCATCTTTCTAGAACATTTATGTCATGAAAGTGATGTTAGAAATTGTTGGGATGTGTTTGGTATAGGTGGGCTAAAATTTGGTCACATAATTGAAGGAATTGGACGTTTTGACGCTAGAAGCGTATAGTAAGCGCTAGGGCATCGTGTTGTAGTTTTTGAGGTATTTAGGGGTCCTAAGGGATCTTAAGTATGTGTGTGACCTGCTGGTTGAGCAATTTTATAGTTGGTGCTATATAGGTGAAGTTGTGTAATTTAGTGTTTTATGATTTCGTTTGATGCTAGGGTGCTATAGTTGGCTTTTTCATATGTGTGGTGGTATTTAAGTATGTTGAGTGTCATATGAGGGTAGTGCTGGCCCTGTTTTTTAGTTGTAAAAGGGCAGGGAACTAAGTTAATAAGTTATTGGTATTATGAGGTTACATTGGTCCTTTGTGGGCATATTGTTGCTAGTGATGTTGTTGTATTGTTGTGTGATGTTGTTGGCTATTTTAAGGGTCAATTGGAACCCCGGGGTGGCTTAGTTTATAGGGGAAATGCTAGCGAAATTTTTGTAGAATCCTAGGAACTAATTTAACCTTTAAATGTTGTCAAAAAGCTTTAGCGGTAATTGTGCACTATTGACTTCATTGTAGATGTGGAGCATCCCAGGACTTGAGCTAAACTTGTGGAGCATTGATAGATAATTGGAAGAGTGAGTAAGGTATGTAAAGCATTCTTGGCATGATATAGGCCA
>DF360397.1:2471-28271 GCA_000787875.1 Solanum virginianum | reverse complement strand
TTTAGTGAAGAGGCAGTTGTATTCAAGTGTGCCAGCAAGATAGAAAGAATTGTGAGTTTCAGGTAGTCTCAACGGCTGAAATAGGTGATGATAATGAAATAGAGGTCTCGGTTGAGTTAATACTGGGAGTCAAATCTTTGGCAGCTGTATTGATGAATTTTGATAGTGAAAGCATTCTTGATTATAAGAAAATCATAAACGCTCTTGCATTGTCATTTGAGCCTAGACGACAAGCCAGGTTGGAGTTAGATTTGAGCAACAAGGAAACTCCACCTATGAAGCCTTCGGTGGAAGTCCCACCTGAGTTAGAGTTGAAGGCATTATCGGCACATCTAAAATATGTATATTTGGGAGAAAATAGTACACTACCAGTCATAATTGTAGATGATTTAAGTGAAGTACAAGCAGAGGCCCTTATCTCAGTTCTCAAATAATTCAAAAGGGTTATTGGGTGGACAATTGCAGATACCCTTGATATACCTCCAGGGATATGCACTCATAAGATTCAACTAGTCAAGGATTATAAATCGAGTATCGAACATTAGAGATGGTTAAATCCTCCAATGCAAGAAGTGGTTTGAAAAGAAATCATTCAAGTGGTTAGATGCAGGGGCAATCTATCATATCACTAACAGTAAGTGGGTGAGCCTTGTGCAATGTGTCCCAAAAAAGAGGGTATCACCGTGGTGCCAAATGAGAAACATGAGTTGATTACCAAGGGAC
Source organism: Solanum virginianum (assembly GCA_000787875.1). Classification (NCBI taxonomy): domain Eukaryota; kingdom Viridiplantae; phylum Streptophyta; class Magnoliopsida; order Solanales; family Solanaceae; genus Solanum; species Solanum virginianum. The sequence goes on along the minus strand of DF360397.1, from coordinate 27,548 downwards.
CAGTCATCGAATAGAGAGTGTGGATGGACTACAGAAGGTTGAATGCTTTCAGGGAGAAAGATTATTTCCCTATGCCATTCATGGATCAAATGCTTGATAGACTTGCAGAGAAGGGTTGGTACTGTTTCTTTGATGGATATTCCGAGTATAATCAAATTGTCATTGCACCTGAAGATCAAGAGAAGACCACTTTTACATGCTCGTATGGTACCTTTGCATTTAAAAAAAATGTTGTTTGGGTTATGTAACACTCCATTAACATTTCAAAGATGTATGATGTCTATTTTCTCAGACATGGTTGAAAGCAATATTGAGGTGCTCATGGATGATTTTAGTGTGGTTGGTTAATCTTTTGAAGAGTGCTTGTTGCACTTGCGTGATGTATTACAAAGATGTGTTGAGACTCACCTGGTATTAAATTAGGAGAAATGTCACTTTATGGTCAAGGAATGCATTATGCTTGGTCATAGAATTTCAGGCAAGGGAATTGAGGTTGACAAAGCAAAAATTGAGATTATCAAAAAACTACCACCATCGATTTCTATGAAAGGTATCTAAAGTTTCTTCGGCCATGCAGGATTCTACTGTCACTTCATAAAGAATTTTTCTAAAATCTCGCAACCATTGTGCAAGCTGTTAGAGAAAGATGCCAAACTTATGTTTAATGATGTATGAATGCACACCTTCGAAGAGTTGAAGAGAAAGTTGACCTCAACACCTATTATCGTGGCTCCATATTGGTCAAAACCCTTTAAAATATTATGTGATGCAAGTAGGGTTACATTAGGTGTGGTGTTGGGGTAGTGCAAGAAGAGGATTCTGCGTCTTATCTATTATCTAGTAAGGCACTTAATATGGCTCAGAAGAATTACACAGTCATTGAGCAAGAATTACTCGCCCTAGTTTTTGCCTTCGAAAAATTTTAGTCATACTTATTGGGAGCTAAGGTGATAGTGCACACAGACCACGCAACACTCAAATATTTGATGGCTAAAAAGGATACAAAATTGAGACTGATCAGATGGGTACTTCTCTTGAAAGAATTCAACTTTGATATGATTGACAGAAAGGGCTCAGAAAATCAGGTAGTTGACCATCTCTCAAGATTAGAAGATGAAGCTATGGTGAAATTTTATTATGGGGTTGATATCAATGACTCCTTCCCTGATGAAAGAGTGTTGGCAGTCTCACATGATCTTATGCCCTGGTTCATAGACTATGCGAACTATTTGGTGAGTGATATAGTGCCCCTGACTAGAATACCCATCAACGTCACAAGTTCATACATAATGTAAAGAAATTCTTTTGGGATGAGCCATATTTATTTCATATTTGTGCTAATGGGATTATTTGTAGATATGTTCCCAAGGTGGAAATGATGAGCATTCTTGATGTGTGCCACTCATCGTTGGTGGGTGGCCATCATAGTGGAGCTTGAACTGCTTATAAGGTACTATAATGTGGCTATTATTGGCCATCTATACATCAGGATGCTCATGACTATGTCAAGTCTTGTGACAAATGCCAAAGAGAGGGTGGAGTCTCGCGAAGGCAAGAACTCCCTCTTAATCCTATTTTGGTGATCGAGTTGTTTGATATTTGGGGTATCAATTTCATGGGACCCTTTGTTAGCTCTCATGGGAATAAGTATATCTTAGTTGTTGTTGATTATGTCTCTAAATAGGTAGAGGCCATAGCCTTACAAAATAATGAGGGCAAGAATGTTACTGGGTTTCTCTGAAGAAATATTTTCTCTAGGTTTGGCACACCTCGAGCAATTATCAGTGATGGGGGTTCTTACTTTTGCAATCGACTATTCAAAGTTCTCCTTGAGAGGTATGGTATGAAGCATCGGGTGGCAACCCCTTACCATCCCTAAACAAGTGGGCAAGTGGAAGTATCAAATAGAGAGATAAAGTAAATCTTGTCCAAGACTGTGAATATGAATCCCACTTATTGGTCAAGGAAGTTGGATGATGCCTTGTAGGCCTACTACACAGCCTTCAAAACACCAATTAGAATGTCTCCATATAAATTGATGTTTGGAAAGGCTTATCCCCTACCAGTTGAACTTGAGCACAAAACACTATGGGCACTAAAGAAGCTAAATCTAGATTGGAATGAAGCAACAATAGCTAAACTAATGCAGGTCAATGAACTTGATGAGTTTAGGCTACGAGCATATGAGAGTTTTGCCTTATACAAGCAAAGAATGAAAATTCAGCATAATCGCAGATTGAGAACCGTCAAATTGCTCCACGAGATATGGTGTTGCTTGATAACTCGAGATTAAAGTGGTTTCCCCAGAAACTTAAATCCAAGTGGATGGGACCTTTCAAAGTGGTACGTATTTTTAGTCATGGAGCCATCGAGTTAGAATGCAGGGATGGTAAAATCTTCAAGGTCAATGGATAGAGGGTAAAACTATATATGGGTAATATGGAAGAAATTAAGATAGTGGAAGAGTGGGACCTTGAAAAAGTATGAGTACAAAAAGCATCACATCATGCCGCAATAATAAATCAGGCACTTCCTAGGAGGCAACCTAAGGTATCCCCTTGTTTCTCTACTTGATGATTTTACTTTGAGGAAAATATATTCTCTTTTAGTGGGGTGTGGGAATTTATGGATTAAGGTGAAGTCTAAGTAGCCTCGAGTCCATAACTTTCCCTATTTTTGATCCCAAAGTTTTCTTACTGTGTTTCTTTTTCCTTGTGGATATTTTGATTTCTGTTCAACTGGCATGTATAGGTAGTGTAGATAATTTGTAGATATCTAGTAGTATTATCTTTTGGCGTATACATAGTCTTTAAATACTTTTTAAATTTTGTTGAAAATTTGGTACCCTCAAAACTTTTGAGATTGTTGGTTGTTAGTGCAATCATGCATATTGATTATCTGGTAATGTTTGTTTTGATAATGAGAAGGCAAGTTGATACTTGAAGCATGAACTGGGAGTCTATACTTGATTATGTGTGCAATGTCATGTGTGTTGTGAGCTTATTTTATCGCATTCATGTATTATGTATGGACTTAGAACTTGCCTTAGAAGTCTAAGATTGGTTGGTGATATGGTTGATTTGGAAGGTACCTTAGTAGTCTAAGATTGGTTGGTAATGTGGTTGATTTGGAAGGTATCTTAGGCCTTTGTTCTTTTAGTGATCCACTTTTGCCTAAATGACTTACCAGATGTGTAGCTGACCCCTTGTTCCTATTGTTTGAGCCTCTCTTGCACTCATTCTTTCTTGAGACCTAGCTAGCTTAGCCTTGTTCCATGAAATACCTTAATATTGGCCCTGATCTATCCTTGAGCATATGAACATTGATTGAGGCTAAAAGCCTAAGTTAAGGGTGGCTATGAATAGTGGCCCTGGTTTGGAGAATAGATATTGTGTACTTCATCTCAAGCTAAAAGCCTAAGTTGAGAGTGGCCTTTATTGTGGTAAAGTAATAAAAATAAGGTGGTTAATTGGGAAAGAAAGAAAGAAATGAAAAGTTAGGAGCTGAGGTGAGAAAAAGAAAAGAAAAGCGTCTTAGATTGAAGAGAATAGCAAAAATGAGTTCAAAAATAAGGCAGAGCTGAAAAAGACAAAGAAGGCACCCGGGAAAGCTTGAAATAGGAGAATAAGGATGGATTTAGTGGAAATGGTTGGGTTATGAAGGTGAAAGTTTTGGTAAACATGATTCAAGGATAGATTTTAGTCACTACTTGCCTTAAATGCCATACCAAAGCCCCATGAGCCTATGTTACAAGCCATTAAGTCCTAAAGTGATCCAAATCCACTTTGTCACCAATCCAGAAGGTGAGTATAGAGGCAAGCTTATGGTGTTAGTCATTTTTCATGAATTGCATTTGTGAGAGTGAGAATGCTAGCATAGTCCACAATAATACAAACCAACAATAATGTAAATAAATGACATAGTTGAGAGTTTACCTAAAGTAATGAAGAATAAAGCACCACAAGTTGCAAACTACAAGCTTTAAGGAATGGAGAATCAATACAATGTGTCTTGCAATCCCCAAAAGTGGGTTTTCCAATCAAAGTTTGAAACCTACCCTAAACCCTAAAAATATTCTAAAGAGAATATTCAAAGTGTTCTCTCTAACATTCATGTCTGGGATCTTTTAAAATAAACCCTATCATATAGTATTTATAGTATTTACAAATTCAACCCTGAATTCAAAGTGTTCTCTCTGAGATTCACGTTTGGGATGTTTTAAAATAAACCCTATCATATAGTATTTATAGTATTTACAAATTCAACCCTAAAAATTAAATAGAAAAGACAGGTGTCAGTAGGTACGTCGCATAGCTACGACCAATAGGGTGACCTACGAGTCGTAATCGGGGTCTCATATTAGGCACTTTGCATTTTGGACTTGACTGTTATGACCCACTAATACGAGTCATTGCTTGTGCTATAACTCGTATGCTCCTCTTGTATTCTAGGCCTTTAGTTCTTGGTCCAAAATTTTGGCTCTCTGTTTCTTGCTATGAACCCACCTATACAAGTCGTAGGGAGACCTATGACTCATAGAGTATCCTCATAAGGCTGACCTCCCCTTAGCAGATTTCTAGTTTTTGCTCACTATTCCTTGCTATGAGATCACCCTATAACTCGTAGCTTGGGCCACAACTCATAGGAAGGATTATATATCCTACAATTCAGCAAAATCTGCAACTTTCTCCCAAAATCATGTCAACCTACCTTTTCTTCAATAACAACATAAAAACACATAAAAATCATAAAAAGTCGCATTAAGAACTCACAAAATCCCTTGTTTTGCATCAAATGTGTTGTATTTTGATAGCATATCAACACCCTCAACTTAGAACTGTTGCTTGTCCTTAAGCGACGACTTAATCTTAGCAAACAATGAGAAACACATAGCAGTTACAATAATGGCATATACATCATTTACTCTAATTCAGGTACCCAACTCTTATTTTCAAATTCAAATTGCAAAGCTATTCAGCAAACCAAAACACAAAGAATGTATCTAGTAATCCAACTATGACAAGCGAAGGAATATCAACTATTGACAGTCACTAGGTTAGTCATATGCCAATCAAGCAGTGCAAATGCCCTCACAGAAAAGAAGTCCCTCTATCTTACTCAAAATGCATTTAGAATTTAGGGTTTAGGGTAGGTTTCAAACTTTAATTGGAAAACCCACTTTTGGGGATTGCAAGACTCACATTGTATTCATTCTCCATTCCTGAAAGCTTATGGCTAGCAACTTATGGTGCTCTTATTCTTCAATGCTTTAGGTAAACACTCAAATATGTCATTTATTTGCATTATTGTTGCTTTTGCCTTAGTCATGAGTAGTTAAGCACCCACAACTTGGGGTTGTAGGAACCATGGGTAATTGACTTGAAATAACCTTGGCTTTGTGCATTTTTGTGATCGGGGTTTTACATATATTATTTATTTCCCTTTATTTTGATTGATATTTGGTGATGGCCAACACCCAAACCCACCTACTATCACAATCCCAACCAAGGTAGTGATGAATAGGAAAAGGGAAGTAAATAATAGGATTCGATTGATATGTTCTCATCTAATCAACCAAACATGACCAAAGGGAGATTGACTTAGATATTGGGTAACGGTTAGTTGGGACACCATGATTGTATGTCTTCTTATCTAATCAACTAAAATTGACCAAGGGGAGGTTGATTGGGACAATTGGTAACGGTTAGTTGGCACACCATGGTTGTCGACCAAGAGCTATGGTGAAATTCGACCTTCACCTTCACAAGAGGGCTGGAAGAACCTAAGTTACTGCCCTGTATGCAAATTCCCAATTAAAGTTATGTTGTCTAGGGTAATTGAGTCGACGATCCATGGGGAACTCAATTCCAAAGTTATCCCTAAATTTGAGTGTTTTCTTGCATAGTTAGTATAGTGTTTACTTTAATCTTTTTATTCTCACATCACAAACCCCTACCCCCACCCCCATCTAGAGATTTTAGTTATTGATGCTTGAAATGATTGATATTGGATCTCTAGTGTCAAGCCTTGTATTTCCTGTAGATTCGACCCTAACCTTCGATTACATTAATTGTTGATAGCGTCCACTTTCTTATTAGAGCGTGAACATCAGATCAGGTGGCCACATATGCTGGACATAGTTATCCCAGCCAATATTAGGAATGCCCAAAATGCTTGAGTTGTCAGCAGTCTCTAGGTGAATGGGATAACCTCACATAGTAGTAATGAACGCGAAATCTTAAGCCAAATCCCTACCATTGAATTCATGCATCTCTGGTTTAGCAAACTTACATTGAGTATCCCTTTGTAAACAACTGAGACCACCCTTGACATTCCAATTTTACCAAGAAAATTTCCATTTCATTTCCTCCAAAAGTGAATAAGAGGCATAAAGTTAGGGTCAGAGGTATCAAGATCAGTTTCATCAGGTTTAGAAACAGGTGATGGACCTTGGTTCTTTTTTCTAGAAAAAATCCTAGCTTTACGAGATGAATGGATAGTAGAAGAAGATATGGGTTTCTTAGGTGAAGGAATAGGGTTTGAACAAGGTGGTTTTGGAATAGTGTTCTTATGCACTACACCCTGGCACACCCTTCGTAACAAGAGATCCCTTTGGGGTGATTTTGGATCAGAAGGAGAACTAGAAGCACCTTTGTGTTTCATACTCTTTTGGAGAGCCTATTGAAGAGCAAATTCTTTCAGTGTCTTATGATTTCTAGTTTGAGGAATCCCCATGCAGGAACCCTTTTAGGAGATAGAAGATCATCAGTGATGTCAATAATTTCATCAGTAAATTTTCTCTGATGACTCATCATCTGCTTAGGAATAAATTTACAATAGGTAAGTCAGCTACAGGAATGGATTGAAGCAATTTGGAGGTAATAAACAGGTATTGTCACCACAATTTCAGGTATAGCTTGAGAGGTTTTAGATAGAGCAAAATATTTCTACACTGCCTGAAAATATAAAATAATGCCTTCAGAAGCGAGAACCTGTGAAGAAGAAGAAGGGATAGAAGAGAATTGAGAGAAAAGATTTTGGAAGGATCCTCATGTTGTAAAATCGGAAAGGTGCATAGGCAAGGGGGTGGTACATTTGCAGTTGTATGGACCACCAATTCCTGAGAGGCTGGTTTTTCTGAGTCAGAGAGATACTGGGTTGATGAATTTTGAGGAAATTCCATTGTTGAGAGAGATGGGGTTGGATAGTAACAAAGATGCTTAATAAATAGGAAAAGTGCAAGTGAAAAGTCGAAAGATCTAGAATAATTAATCCTAAGAGATTTTCTTTAAAAAAAGATCAATTTTCTCATAATTATTTAAAGAAATAACTAGTAAAAGAAATATGTTTATTTTAAAGACAATTAAAGAGATATAGTTAAAGATTATCTCTAAAAAGTAACTTTTAATTTATCTAAACAGTATAATTTCTATAAACAATATAATTTTTTGACTAATGATAGATATTCAATTGATCATCCTTAGATCAATAGAATGGAAACATTGTATAATGATAGAGCTACAACCAATAATAGTTGTGTGAGGCTCCATTCCTTTTTTTTTACACTTGGATAGTGGATCCATTTTCTTACTTTTTACATGTTATTCACCATGTCTCTTTCACTCATTTCTCTTTTTACATGTTACATGAGGTTAAAGGGAACATATTCCCACTACAACCAATGAATTGGTACAAGAAATTAAAAACCTTATTTCAGTGTTACAGAAGAAAAGAGAGGACTGAACAAAAGAGAAAGTCAGTACTTATTTCAAGTAACCCTCTTGGGAGATTCTTGAACCATAAGCTTCCGGTAGTGGTGGCATCATTATTCCTAAGCTCATAGCTCAAAAATTTCAAAGAATCTCCCAAGAGTTAATATTTTCATGATAGTTTTTAAACATATACATCAAAATAATTAAGGTTTTAATGCTCGTAGATATTCATGCATTGGGGCTTCTTCAAGTTCAGGACCAGTAGGAAAAACAAAAAAGAATAAACCTAGGAAACGATTAGATTGGTAGGTTTCTTTAGATGATGAAAAAAATGTTAAAGAGGAGAAGAGGAGGCCTTCAATGGAGTGGTGGAAGGAAGACAATGAGGAGCTGGCTAGGAAGAAAAAGAAAAAAAAAAGCAATAGGGCGAAAAGAGTTCAATTAGTGATGATTGTCATAGTGCGTCTTGGTGGCCAAGGGATGATGAGCTATATACTACAAAACAAAAGTAATGGAGTAGTATCAGGGGCAGTAAAAATAGCATGGATTGGTGGTTGGATGCATTTAGTAGTGTGCTTTGAGAGCTTATAAGAATAATTACGATTCTGTTAGTAGTAATATACGTAGAAGTGGTGGCATCAGTAGCACTCCAAGTATGAGAGGAACAGCATGTTATGTTGTACCAAAATATGGTAGTTGTGGAGATCTATCTAAGAAGTGTGATATTTATAGCTATGGGGTGCTTTTGTTAGTTCTTATTGATGCGCGTAGGCCACTTCAGGTGACAGGGTCACCCATGTCCGAGTTCCAGTGTGCTAATCTTCTCTCTTGGGCTCGTCACCTTGCCCGAGCAGGGAAGCTTCTTGATTTGGTTGATCAGTCTATCGAATTTGTCAAATGTCTTGTATTAGGACAAAAATTGATAAAGCTAATTTTTTTGTTAGTTGATTTGTGTGCATGTGAATTTTGCCAGAAGATTTATATCCTCCTATGTAAGATGATAATCCTCTTGCTTTTGAGGTGACTAATTCACCATGGTATTGTAATAGAGGTACGGATTTAGCAGCCGAAACATGGAATAAAAATAATGTTTGCATGCATACTTGGTCAACTACTCGTAATATATTAGGCCATTATTCGTAACATATATTAGGCTAATTACTCGTATGTGGTTTATCAAATATTCTGAGGAAATGAAAAATGTAGTAATTCCCCGATGATTTTACGAATGGTGGAGCCAATTTGGAGGTAATAAACAGGTATTGTCACCACAATTTCAGGTATAGCTTGAGAGGTTTTAGATAGAGCAAAATATTTCTACACTGCCTGAAAATATAAAATAATGTAAATTCTTTCTTGTAAAAAGAATCTCTTATATTGTTAGTTGGTCCTTTGATATTCATGAATTTGAGAGGATCAAATATCCGAGTAAAACTATAAGAATTAAAGGATGGACACCAAAGGATCATAAAGAAAAGCTAGCTTTATGGAAGAAATTTGATATTTCAAAAGAAGAATCAAAAAGAAGACTCGAAGAAGACTTGTAAAGTTTCGGTAAAGATCCTAGTTCAGCGAAGCTAATGGTAATTGGGTCTATTTGAAGGTATCTCCAATGAAAGGTGATTTTGATAGTTGGAAAGTTGAGATTGAAATCCATTTTAATTGATCCTTAAGTTTAACAATACAGAGTTTTGTGGATCCATATGGACTCTGTATTTGGGTTACCAAGAACAAAAAAGTACTTTGACTCCATATAGGTGATAGTTGACCACATGACTAAGTCAGCTCATTTCTTGTTGGTCAAAACTATATTCAGTTTTTAAGCAAAGGTGCAAAGTTGAGCTTGAAATCTATTTCAACTCGTCCGAAGAAATCATCACACAGATTCCAATTTTTGTCCTAAAGTTGACATCCCCGCAGTGTGACATCAAACTCCCACATCTAACTTTAGTTCAAATTGAAGGGATTTTATGCATGTTGTCCATGCTACATGTACAAAAACATGGCCCAACGAGACAAAAACATGTGATGTCATGCGGAGTCAAAAGTACGTAAGCATGAGACCCCGCTTCACGCCCAACGATGTGTGTTAATCAACTTTCTCTACGGTTCCTCCAATTGTCAAACAACTAGTGTATTACATTATTCGCACTCGATCATCAGGTCTAAGGGTATTATAAATGTCGACAAGTATTTTATATTATTTTTCTAAATTCTAGACAGTTTTTCTTTCAATTACTATTTATTGTCGCGTTCTATTATTTTTCACGTCGCCTTACACTAACAAAAATGCACTCAATTTTTATTTTAAAGGTCACTACATGCATTGATAATTTTTTGTGGTGTTATCAAAAATGACAACCTTTCACCTACCAAATGGCATGGGCAAATAAACACCTAAGAATCTTCTCCATTTCTTTATTTAATAAATATAATTTATTTTATAAAAATAAAATAGTTATTTAATTATTACAAAATAAAATATAAATACAAATTATTACACGAAAGTAATAAGGCAAAAGCTGAGTATGGTCCTTTCATCCATTAAAATATACTAGACAGTTGAGTAAGTAGGTTTTTGCCACTTTGTCAACTTCTACACTTTCATTTTTTTAAATTATTTGGTTGTTTCTTATTATCACCAAATTAAGGTGTCATATGGTCCCAAGATTTTTTGAAAAAAAGTACAAACTAATATTTGCCCATAATTTAATAAATATATTTGACAAATATATCAAGTTCTTAAGTTTTATAAAAAATTATTATTTAAAAAGCTGGGATAGAGTGGTGGAGATGAGGGTGAAAACAGGAGTATCTATTTTAGAGACTCAATTTGGATTCATGTTGGGGCGGTCGACTATTGAAGTAATTCATCTTGTTCAGAGATTAGTGGAGAAATATAGAGAAAGAAAGAAGGACCTTCATATGGTGTTCATTGATCTCAAAAAAGCCTATGACAAAGTTCTGAGGGACGTCCTATGGAGGTGTCTAAACTTATGATGAATATTTTGGCCCATAGGCTATCCAAAACTATTAACTCTTAGGAGAGCTCCTGGCTTATAATTCCCTGCTAATAGTTTTGATGACTAAATGTCGAGGTCTTTCCTTCCTTGAATTGAGTTTCTTTAAATTTTCTATCATGTTATAGATGTTGACACTGACCTTGTTGGGCTGTAACCCATATTTATTGAGTTAGAAGTAAGTTGAGTTGCCAATCCTTATGTTTCTATTTCTTTGACTATCTTCTATTGAATTGAATGATATGAATGATTGTCATGAGGCCAAGTGATTTACTTGGGGACTAGCGATAGTCTCTAAGTATCGGCCACGTCTAGGGTACCCTCCTAGGGTGTGACAAACTTGGTATTAGAGCACAAAGTTCAAGTTTCCTAGGGAGTTTATAAAGTTGTGTCTAGTAGTCTTGTTTATGGGTGTGTTGTGCACCACACTTTATAAGCAGGAGGCTATAGGACATTAGGAAGGATTACACTTCTTTTGTATTCTAAGTTCGTGCGATAGAGTTTAACTCTATTAACATATCCATCTGATTCATATGTTACGCATTTGCAGATCATGCCTCCTAAGTGTACTGCTCCCCAACAAGATGCCTCAACCTCTAACACTGAGAATCCCTCACCGGAGGTCCCTACTCAAGCAGGGACGAGAGGACAGGGTCGACCTACTAGAACTACTAAAGTTCCACAGGTGCCTACTGCTCAGCCAACCCTCATTTCGGAGGCAGACTTCAGGGGAGCCATTATTATGCTCACCCAGCTAGTAGCCTCCTAGAATAGTAGTCGAGGTCCACAGGCCCCTAGCTCTAGCTCCCAAGAGCCCACTACTGCAACCACACTCAAAGACTTCTTGAGGATGAATCCGCTAGTCTGCACAGGGTCAACGGTTGAGAAAGACCCACTGGACTTCATTGATGAGATGTGGAAGGTCCTAAAAGTTATGCATGTGACTGAGGTTGAAGGAGTCATGCAACTAATCCACCTCAAGTATGACATCAAAATCCACCATATCTAATTCAACATAGTCATAAGATAAGATCTTTGCAATATGACTACGAAATAATTCCTATAGACCTTCCTAATAGTATAACAAATAGGAAGATGGCCGAGGTGAGGATGTTGAGCATGTTGAGTGGAGTGAATTTCAGAGTACTTTCCTCGATCACTTCTTTCCCCAAGAGTTGAGGGAGGCAAAGGTTGAAGAGTTTGTCAACTTAAAGCAAGAGGGATTGACTATCAAAGAGTACCACCTCAAGTTTATTCAGTTGTCCAGGTATGCCTTAGAGATGATCCAGGATATGAGGGGCGAGGATGAGGAAATTCGTCTCTAGGTTAGGTAGACATGTGAAAAGAAAGCACAAGGCACCATTATTGATCCTAGGTACGGATATCTCCAGAATTATGGTTTATGCCCAAAAAACTGAGGAGGATAAGAAGAAAGAAAGAGAAAATCATTTGGGTAAGAAAGCCAAATTAGCAGGGCATGAGCCTAGTTAGCATAAGCAGAATAAGGGAGATAAGTCCTAGTTCCAGAAGGGTTCTTCTAGTTATGCGCCCTCCTCAGCGAGTACGCCCATCCAACATAACATGTATGATCATAAATCTTATAGTCATTAGAATTTCAGGGCTCAAAGATCTCAATCCCAAGCTAGTGTGACTCAAGGCTCAAGGGGAAAGCCACCCTATGCCAAGTATGGAAAACTCCAACTAGGTGAGTGTCATGAGGGCACATATGCTTGTTATAAATATGGACAGGCTGGTCATTTTCAGAATGAGTGTCCTATGAGAAAACGAGGTGATGGAAGTAACAAAGCACAGTCCTCCGCAACACCCCCAGCCAAAAATTATCAGAGGGGTACCACTGTAGGTACGGGCGGTGGAACAAACCATTTATATATGATAGGTAATTAATAGGATCAGGAAATTACACTAAATGTTTTTATAGGTATGCTTTGAGTCTTTACTTTTGATTGTTATGCATTACTTGATCTGGGTGCCACTCTATCTTTTGTGACTCCCTATGTGGCTAATAGATTTGGGATTTTCTGGAATGTTTGCTTGAACCCTTTGATGTTTCCACTCCTACTAATAAGTCGATCCTGGTAGAGAAGGTCTATAGGGATTATGCAGTATTTGTTTATCATAGGGATACCTTGGTTGACTTAATAGAGTTGAAGATGGTTGACTTTGATGTGATTCTTGGCTTGGATTGGCTTCATGCATATTATGTATCCATTGACTGTAGGACTCGAATTGGTAAATTCCAATTTCCAAATGAACTGATGCTAGAGTGGAAGGGGAGTTCTATTGCACCTAAGGGCAAGTTTATTTCCTACCTTATAGCTAGGAAGCTGATCTCCATAGTTGTATCTACCATCTCGTACGAGTTAAGTCTAATGATGTTGAGTCTTCTACTCTAGAGTCAGCCCCGATTGTAAATGAGTTTCTTGAAGTGTTTCCTAAGGATTTGCCTGGAGTCCCTCCTGATAGGGAGATAAGTTGTACATTCATAAGAATGATGTTGAGTCTTCTACTCTAGAGTCAGCCCCGATTGTAAATGAGTTTCTTGAAGTGTTTCCTAAGGATTTGCCTGGAGTCCCTCCTGATAGGGAGATCGACTTTGGGATTGATATTCTTCCCGATACCCATCCAATCTCAATTCCACCTTATAAGATAGCCCCCGCTGAATTTAAAAAGTTAAAAGAGCAATTGAGGGATTTGTGAGAGAAGGGCTTTATCAGGCTAACTGTTTCTCCTTGGGGCACTCCAGTCCTATTCATGCGAACGAAATATGGGTCTCTTAGAATGTGAATTGACTATAGGCAACTGAACAAGGTTATGATAAAGAATAAATATCCTCTCCCAAGTATAGATAATTTGTTTGACCAACTTTAGGGTGCCTCTTGTCTCTCAAAGATAGACCTTAAATCTTGTTACCATCAGTTAAAGGTGAGGGGATGTGATATCCCAAAGACAGCCTTTAGGTCTAAATATGATCATTTTGAGTTCTTAGTCATGTCCTTTGGGTTGATGAATGCCACTGAAACCTTCATGCACTTGATGAACAGAGTATTCAGATGGTATCTTGATATGTTCGTGATTGTATTTATCGACAATATTTTGGTATATTCTAGATGTGAATATTAGCATGCCGATTACCTAAGAATAGTTTTGTAGACTCTCATAGACCATGAGTTGTATGCAAAGTTCTCGAAGTGTGAATTTTAGCTTAAGTGAGTGGCTTTCGTAGCCATGTTGTTTTTGGTAATGGTATTCGGGTAGATACCCCAAAGATTGAAGTTTACTGACCTAAACCAGCCTCTCCAGCTGATATAAGATGTTTCTTGGGGTTGGCAGGATATTACCACAGATTTGTTAAGAGATTTTCATCCCTATCCGGACCATTGCCTAAGTTGACTCAGAAGAAGGTCAAGTTTCAGTGGTCCAAAGAATGTGAGAACAGCTTCTAAGAGTGGAAAACCCAGCTGACTACTACACCAGTTTTAACCTTGCCTAATAGGAGAAAAGACTTTGTGATATATTATGAGGCATCAACAGTTGGATTTGGTTCTGTGCTGATGCAGAGGGCAAAAAGTGATCGTGTATGCTTCTAGACAACTTAAGATTTATGAGAGGAACTATCTGACCCATGATCTTGAGTTTGCAGTAGTGGTGTTTGCACTTAAGATATGATGCCACTACTTGTATGGAGTGCATATGGATGTGTTCACAGACCACAAAAGCCTACAATATGTCTTCAGTCCGAAAGAGCTCAACCTGCGGCAGTGAAGATAGTTGGAGTTGTTTAATGACTATGACATGAGCATTCTCTACCACCCAAGTAAGGCTAACGTTGTTTTTGATGCTCTTATCAGGTTATGTATGGGTAGCACCACCCATGTGGAGGAAATAAAGAGAGAGTTGGTTAAGGAAGTGCATAGATTTGCCCGATTGGGAGTACGACTTGAAGAGAATGATGAAGGTGGAACTAATGTTCAGAATGGGTTTGCTTCATCCTTAGTGGCAGAGGTGAAAGAAAAGTAAGACCAAGATCCTATCCTAATTCAATTAAAAGAGGTTGTCTACAAACAAAAGGTGATGGTATTCTCCAAAGGGGGAGATGGAGTGTTGAGATACTAGGGTAGATTGTGCGTTCTGGATGTTGATGGAGTATGAGATAGAATTATGGCTAAAGCCCATAGCTCTAGATATTCCATTCATCCTGGCTCCACCAAGATGTACCATGACTTGAGAGAAGTCTGTTGGTGGAATGGATTCAAAAGGGATATTGCAGAGTTTGTTTCTAAATA
The DNA here is from genome assembly GCA_000787875.1 of Solanum virginianum. Lineage (NCBI taxonomy): Eukaryota > Viridiplantae > Streptophyta > Magnoliopsida > Solanales > Solanaceae > Solanum > Solanum virginianum. The sequence goes on along the minus strand of DF360397.1, from coordinate 12,512 downwards.
TCCAAATTGTCAACAGGTCAAGGTTGAGCATCAAAGGCCATGTGGATTGGCTCAGAACTTTGAGATTCTTGAATGGAAGTGGGAGATGATCAACATGGACTTTATTATCGGTCTACCAAGGTCCCAAAAACAACATGATTTGATATGGATGATTGTCGATAGGATGACTAAATCAGCTCACTTCTTAGTAGTCAAGACGACTAATACTACAGAAGAGTATGCCAAGTTGTACATTCATAAGATTGTGAGGTTGCATGGATTTCCTTTACCTATCATCTCAGACAGAAGAGCTCAATTCACCTCCCAATTTTGGAGATCCTTTCAAAAGGGATTGGGTACCAAAGTAAATCTGGTACATCTTTTCACCCTCAGATAGATGGACAAGCTTAAAGCATCATTCAAACTTTAGAGGATATGTTAAGGGCTTGTGTCCTTGACTTTAAAAGAAATTGGGATGACCACTTACCATTGACCAAATTTAATATAACAATAGTTATCACACAAGCATCCAGATGGTTCCCTATGAGGCTTTGTATGGGAGGAGATGTAGATCACCAATTGGGTGGTTTGACATTGGCAAAACTGAATTGATTGGACCTAACCTTGTTCACCAGCCCATGGAGAAGGTGAAAGTTATTAAAGATAGATTAAAAAGTGCACAAAGTCATTAGAAGTCCTATACTAATATAAGAAGAAGAGATCTAGAGATTGAGGAGAATGATTGGGTGTATTTGAAAGTTTCACCCATGAAGGGTGTCATGAGATTTGAGAAGAAGGGCAAATTGAGTCCACGCTATATTGGTGCCTATCAGATTGTGAAGAGGATTGGGAAGGTTGCTTATGAGTTAGAGCTACCTTCTGAACTAGATGGAATCTATCCGATATTTCATATCTCGATATCAAAGAAATGCTTAGGAGATCCTTCCTTAGTAATCCTAAGTGAGAGTATTGGAGTGAAGAATAGCTTGACTTATGGAGAGATTCCGGTCTAAATCCTTTACCATTGGGTTCGCAAGTTGAGAACTAAAGAGATTGCTTCAATCAAAGTCCTGTCAATTTATTGAGGAAGCCATATGGGAAAGTTGAGGAAGAGATGAGAGCTAAATACCTGCATCTGTTCATACCTATGATGAGAATGATGAAGGTAATTTCCTTACTCTTGATTTAAGTTGAATTGTCTATTCCAGAGTTGATGTATCTATTCCTGATTCTGCATAGAGATTGTTAAGGTTGATAAGGATTCTAAAGTTTGATTGATTGAGTGAGTATTAAGAGGAGTCTTGATTGTATTTGTGCTTTGATGTCCATTTTTAATCTTCATTCGAGGATGAATGATTCCAAAGGGGAGATAATATAACATCCAATAAAATTACCAAAATACCCCTAGATGAGAGGTAAACATTGAGTGGGAAAATGGTGTATTTTGATTTTTAGAGCAACTAGATCAAAAGATAATTTTTTATGTGAAAACAATTTCTAGTGAGAGTGCACAACAGGCGTACGATGCGCACTTGCCACTAAGTTACACTTAATTGTGATCCCAATATTTTTTACGAAAATAGAAAACTCGATTGGAGAATTTTTTATGAAAAAACCCCAAAATAGCTAAGTCCGCGTCGCGAACTTGGTATGCCGAAGGTGAAATTTTTTTATTTTTAGTGAGGGGCATTCCAGACCTTTCTCAACTCCTCCTAAACTTAAAATATGATCAATATAGGTCATTTGTAGTCTAAAAGGGGTTTCTAAACCCATTCTAAGGCTTTTTATGCTAAACTTAAGTTAAAATTCTTGAGAGAAGAAGAGAAGAAATGTAGGGTTCCAGAGATTAGGGTCAAAATCCTTCTGAAGATTAGTGTTGTTCTTCATCCAAGTATGTAAGGCTAAACTAAAATATAGAATTGTCCTTCCATATGCCTTTATTGATGGTAATAGAAAGATTATGAATGTATTGAGTCTCCATGCATGTTTCTTGAATGTTTTCTTGTAAAATTAATATATATCCTATGTATTTTCATATATTGATGATCATCACAAACTTGATTTTACTGGTTAAGTACTTTTCATGAATTATTTCAGAAAACCCTACATGTTACTTTCATAAAAGACGGAAAGAATGAACTTAGGAGATGAGTCTATAGCCTTGACGGTATGAATGTGCATATGACTATGATTGTGATCCTAATATGAGAGCACTGATGACAATGTTGATGAAACTTGATTTTTCTGGAGTCTTAAAGATCATGAAATTAATCATAAGATAATGATCATAACCCATGAGTTGATGGTTGATGTAATTAATTGAGTTAACCATATCCAATAAGACTAGTTAGATGAGTAATTCAGATGATTGATGTCTTATGAGCATGTTGAGTCCTGCTGGAAGGAGTATTGAGCACCGAATTGAGTAAGAGTAGATAACAACTCAAACTCAATAACTATGTCACCAGTGTAGGAGAGGATTGAACTGTAAAATTGGATATTTCCTTAGTCCCAAAAGAGGACTTGATTTTCTTTATTATGGATCCACCGATGTGATATCCTTTACCCTGAAAAAGTACCGGGTGGATGTGGTACAGACATCACTTTGTTATATCATCATCTTTTTATAGGTGATAGTTGTCAGTTAGAGAAACTCTCAGATAGGTCCACACTGATAGTATTCTGAGTTGAGTTGATTGGATGAGTTTGGATTGGTATTGATGAGTCATTTATCTACTCTTTGTTCTTGCTTTAGATGGACACTTGACATTCTGATTGGGTATCATATGAGTTGATGTAATTCCATATTATTCTTCCTATATTTATTACTTCAGCCATTTTACATGCTCATGCATTCCACATACTGACATCCATTTGGGCCTGGATCTTTTAATAATGCAGAGACAGGTACTCGAGATCCTCAACAAGCACTCTGTTGAAGGTCCATTCTCCCTACTGTTGATTGGTGAGTCCTCTTCTGCATTCAAAGGATACCATTTTACATTTTCTTATGCTTGAGTAAGTTCATTTGAGTTGTGGTAGTCATGGCCTGTCATGGTACCTTTCTAGACTATAGAGGTAAAGGCTTCATAGACTAGAAGATGATGACTTGATGTTGAGGTCTTTCTTTTCTTGAATTGAGTTTCTTTAAATTTTCTATCATGTTATAGATTTTGAGATTAATCTTGTCGGACTACGGCCTGTATTTATCAAGTTAGAAGTAAATTGAGTTGTCCATCCTTATGTTTCCATTTCATTAACTATGTTCCACTAAATTGAATGATTAAATAACTGTCATGAGGACAAGTGATTCACATGGGGACTAGCGATATTCTCTGAGTGCCGATCACGTCTAAGGTACCCTTCCAGGGTGTGACAGAAAATATAAGAAAATAAAGGAAAAGAGGAATGAGTGAAAGAGAAATGATGAATAACATGTAAAAAGTAAGAAAATGGGTCCACTATCCAAGTGTCAAAAACAAAAAAGGAATGGAGCCTCACACAACTATTATTGGTTGTACCTTATCATTATAAAATTTTCCATTATAATGATCTAAGGATGATCATTCGAATATCTATCACTGGTCGAACACTTATATTGTTTATACAAGTTGTAGTGTTTAGATAAACTAAAAGTTACTTTTTAGAGATAATCTTTAACTATATCTCTTTAATTGTTGTTTATACTAAACATATTTATTTTAATAGTTATTACTTTAAATAATTATGAGAAAATTAATCTTTTTACAAATGACAAATCTCTTAGCATTAATTATTCTAGATCTTTTCACTTGCACTTCTCCTATTTATTAAGCATCTTTGTTTCTATCTTACCCCATCTCTCTCAACAATGGCATTTCCTCATAATTTATCAACCCAATATCCCTCTAAATCAGAAAAACCCCCATACAACTGTAAATATACCAACCCACCAACCCCCTTACCTATACACCTTTCTGATTTTGCAGCATGGAGATCCTTTCAAAATCATTTCTCTCAATTCTCTTGTATCCCTTCTTCTTCTTCACAGGTTCCCTCTTGTGAAGGATTGTATATTGTTCCTCTTTAATCCATTCTTGTAGATGACTTACCCATTGCAAATTTGATTCCTAAACAAATGACGAGTCATGTAAGAAAATTTACTAGTGAAATTATTAAAATCACTGATGATCTTCCATCTCCTAAAAAGGTTTTCGCATCTAGTTCCTCGCAGGTTCCTCAAACCAAAAATCGTAAAAGACAGTAAGAATTCGCTCTTTAACAAGCTGTCTAAAAGAGTAAGAAACACAAAGGTGCTTCTAGTCCTTCTTCTGATCCAAAATCACCCCAAAGGGATCTCTTGTTACAAAGGGTATGCAAGGATGTAGTGCGTAAGAACACCATTCTAAAACACCTCGTTCAAACCTTATTCCTTCACCTAAGAAACCCACATCTTCTTCTATTATCATTCATCTCCTAAAGCTAGGGTTTCTTCCAGAAAAAAGAACCAAGGTCTATCACCTGTTTCTTCTGATGAGTCTAAATCTGAACCTGATGAAACTAATCTTGACACCTCTGACCCTAACTATCTTTCTCTCATTCACTTCCAAAAACATTCCCTCATTCAAGGTCGTGTCATTACTAGTTTTGGTAGACCTGAAATGGAAATTCTCTTGGCAAAATTAGAATGTCAAGTGTGGTCTCAGTTGTTTTTACAAAGGGATACTCAACGTAAGTTTGCTAAACTAGAGATGCATGAATTCTATGGTAGAGGTTTGGCTCGAGATTCCACGTTCATTACTATTGTGCGAGGTCATCCCATTCACCTAGAGGCTGCTGACATCTCACATATTTTGGGCATTCCTAATATTAGCTGGGATGACTACGTCCAGCATGAGTGGCAACCCTTGGATAATTTGGCCTCTGTTCTTAAGATTTCTCAAAAAATTTCAGGTTGTCCTACCTTGTCTCAATATAGAAGTGTTCTTAGATACGAGATGTCTTCACTTCATAGACTGTATTTTGCTGTGGTCCATAAAGTATTCATTCTAAAGAAGGAGCAAAGATCTGAGGCTAGTTATTTTCATCTAACTCTGATGGAACAATTAGATTCTGAAGTTCCTATAAACCTGCCTAGTTTAATCATTAAGCATAGGCAGTGTGTTCTTATTCAAGATAAGAATAGGCACGCCTTACCCTATAGATTTTGTCTCTCTATGGTTATTGAGGCTTACTCTATTCCAGTCAGAGTTTGGACCATGCAGACTACTAAAGATGTCTTAGGAAAAATGAACCATGGTTCCTTACCTGGTTCTATGCAGCGTGCTGGCACATCTCTTCATCGACTCCAAATTGCCATGGATGCTAAGACTATTGATTTAATCTCTGCCCATAAGGAGTTTGAGCAAGAACATGGTGCTTTTCTTTCTAGGATCTCTGAGCTAGAGGCCACTCTGCACAAGAAACGTGCCGACTATGCTGAAGTCATGCACAAGATCTCTCTTCTAATCCCTTCTACTACTCTTTCTACCTAGCCAATTCCTTGGATGTTCTTTTGTTTCTGTTACTAGTGCTTTAGAAACTTAACTGTTAATTTTCTAGTTATTGTTTATTTTGGATTAGCCTTGCTTTCTTGATTATTGTTATATGCTATCTTTAATATATGTTAATGCTTAGCTGAGTCTTGCTCTATTTTCTTGGCGATAGCCCTTGTTGTCTTGAATTGTGTTACCCCGTTCTTGCTATGTATGCTATAGGTACCTCTTTTGGATGATGTCAAAAGAGGGAAGTCATTATGAGTTATGCAATATTTATAACCCATGTTTATTAACCTATTCCATTCTAGTCTTTCTTGCTTTTGGTAGCTATAGAGAGAATGTTCTTAAGCATAACGTTGGGAGGTTTATTATCATCAAAAAGGGGAATTTGTTGATTTGTTGCAGTTTTGATGATAAACAAAGGACGATGAAACATGTAAGATGATGTGGTTCTTACAGGCAGAGTCTCAAAGAGGTATAGCATATAAGTGATGTTCAGGCAAGAAAGTAAAGTTGCGAATTAGATAAGCTTTTAAGTATATCCTTATGATAACTAATGAAAAAGTGCAGTGCAATTAGAATACTTGTGTGAGACAAGATTTGACAGTCAAAAAGACTTCCAATCAAAGAAGAATACAAAGGCAACAGACCAAGGTAGAGTTCTAAGTGGAGTAAAAGTCAACCCAAGCAGGATGCTTAAATAAGCAAGTTGAGATTGCGCAACAGGCAACTCTTCAACCAAACAAAGAGCAACTCAGCAAGTGCAATGTTGTGTTGGTTAGGAAGCATTTGTGGAAGATCTGTTAGTCATTGAGTCATAGATTTAGGAAGTTTTGATTTCTTGAAACTTTGATGTATTGATTAGTTCAATGATCTATAAACAGAAGTAAGGTGTAGTCTACAAGTTGGGGGCAACTCGAAGACGGGAAAATAAACCTTGGGAGGTTTATGAGAAGCCATTAGTTTAGGAAGCTTGATTTCCTAGATTACTTAGGCTTGTAATCATTTTGTTAAGGCTCATTTATTTTAGTGAAGTTTGGGTTAAATCCTGTACAAGTTATGTTGTTTACACCTCTGTGAGCCGGTGTTTTCCACGTTAAATATTGTATCTCGATTTGCACTTTCATTTCTGAAACAAGTCTGAAAAATTGGTTCTTTGATTAGGCAAATCTATAGGGCATGCAAAACTTTCTGTTAGATATCACCAAAAGGGGAAGGCAAAGGCAAGCAGGACATGGTTACACATGCATCTCAACAGATCCATAGATATAACAGCATGTACTACAACAACGGAGCAAATGAAGAATATAGAAAGGAAAGTTGAAGACAGAAAAAATGATATAGTAAGGAGAGAAACTTACAAATCGAGCTTATAGGAGAAGCAGGAGATGCAAATCTTCTGTACTAGACAGAACTGTGGAGCAGGCGAAGGTGGTGCGTCGCAAGGTACACTGAAGAAAAGAGAAATTCAGTCTTCGTTTCAAGTAACAATGATAATAGAAGAGGAAAGGGCTAACTTACAAGAACAAGATATAGATGAATATGACGACAAGCAAATGGACGAACCAGAGTGGAAGACTGCCATGGAAGATTGTTGGATACATCTAGAAGGTCAACAGTCACAATGGGGAAAAGAAGGGGAAGGGTTGGATGATTCTGGAAAGCCCTATGTTATAGGGTCTAAAAGCATCATCTGGTTCTTGGGCCGGATCCTTTTTTGTAATATGGACAAGTTTACGTTTTAGTAGCTAAAAAAACTAGTTGATATATTTAATAAAAAAATAATAAATATTTTTTATCAAAATAACTAAAAATGTTCTTATTATTCAACATTTTTAATAATGCCAAATCAATTCTAAAAAATCAGTGTCTCAATTGCTAGCATTTTTTCAAAAAAAAATCAATTTAATTTAAATTTGGTATTCAATAACTTCTTTTTGTTCTATTTTATTTCATATTTATAACTATTTTCTTAACAGAGATTTAGTTATAGTTTTTAAAGTTACTTAGTAAAAAACACTGGTATAAAATATATTACAAGTGAATGTGAAGACTTGTTGATATTTATATATATATATGTGTGTAAAATCCTAATAGAAACTGAAAATTACCCAATATAAATGATCAAAGTATTGAACATAATTTAGCTGCCAAATATATTGTTCATATATACATGTGAATGTCATACTATTGGATGTTGAAATGAGATAGTTAAGGAGTACTAATTACATCAATATATTATTTACAAAGTAGACCAAAATAAATGCAGTAATAGATGCATTTTTCATGTTGTGATCAATTTCTTCTACACCATTTTTAATCAGAATCACCTGTTACATTTAAATTAAAAATGAAATATTAGTATTATAATAATTTTAAAGTCAAAGTTCAAAATAATGTAAAAATTATAAAGGTATTTTAGTATAACAATCAAGTAAAAAAACATAAAAGTCCATATTAAACTAAGATAACAACATATTACTTTGATAATACCTTATATATATTGAAACAAAGACATAAGTATAAGAAAACAAAGATAGTAATTAGTTAAACTAACCTAACATCACAGCAAATAACATGTTCGATCTGCATAAAAGAGCAAAAAAATTATCCATCCAATAGCAACATCAAAACACCACAAAACTCGATATCCAATGGCAGCAGCAAAAGAGTGTGCAAAATGATACCCAATACCAGCAACAAAAATAATTTTTTCAAAAGATCCTGTGTTTTGTAAAATTTATGAAACAATAAGTGAACTCAGAGGAGAATATTTGAAAAACATAAGAAATATAGGTGCTTAAGATGAGAACATCAGAATAAATAAGAATTCTAACATATTACCAAAACCTTTTACTAACAAAGCATTAGCTAAATGGTTAAATCTCAAAATAATTTAAGCAAAGAGGTAATAATCTGAAAGTTCAGAAATATAGAACTCAACATATTGCAATAGAGTGATAGACTGCAATATCTAAAAGGAGAGAAAAGTAGAACTTTTTTAAAACAGGAAGATGACTATATGCATAAAAGATACAAGTTGTATTTAAGAGAGTTAAATGTCACAACATGTAAATGAAAGAATAAACGTAACCTATTTAGGTGGAATCCAATATCCAATACCATTAGGTTGTACTTTAATCTTTTACAATTTATGTTGCGATTAACCCTAAATGTTTTGGATAGGAAAGAAGACAACTTATCGTAATTAGAGCATAAACCTTGATGTACAATATAAATCTCTTCTGTCAATTTGTCCATGTAAAACAACATGATCATATAAGTTTTATTTTTGCAGCAAAAGGAACAAATTCCAAATTCAATTTGATGAAATGGTAATTATCAATTTTCACATATTTTTGCCAAATGTCCTATAATTTCAACTCAACATTGATTCAAGCCATATAAATCGCTAAACAGATGAACAATTGTTAGATATGAAAATAAACAAAGAGTGGAGTTATACCATGAGGATCTAATGAATGTTATGCAGATGAAGAGAGGGAAAGAGGGAAGATTCGGAGTTTTGATGAGCAAGAATAAGAAGCATTCAAGAGAATAAAAAGGGAGATATTGCGCGACATGTCATATTTACTAATTATAAACAACTTAGAGACTGAGAAAGAGTGGTGGGATTGGATGGATCTTCATGACTAACACAGATGGTACCTATATCATTATCATAAGACAAGTCAACCAGGTAATGAACATTAACAAAACAGGTGCATCTACTGATGCTAGGTGACTGTCCTAGACCAACATGAAAATGTCAGATGTTCGACAATAAAATGCATTGATTCTGATGACATCAAAGGAAAATAATAGAATGACCAAAGAATTCCACATTGACGAAGCTGGTTTGTAAGGAAAATTGTGGAAATGAAGCAATACATGGCACTGCGTTCAGAGGATTTCGAGACTGGCAGGTTAACAAAACAGATGTATCTTTTGATGCTAGGTGAATGTTCTAGACTAACATGAAAATGCTAGATGTTCAACAATGATGTTATATTAAAGGTTAGGTTTACACTACGGATGCAGGTTCAGGGGAGATTACTCACAGAAGATAGACTGCTCAAGTGGGGTATGACTGTGGCCACGACATGTATTATCTATCAAGCTTTTGAGGAAACTAGGGAGCATTTATTTGTTCACTGTCAATTCACTAAGTAACTGTCGCTTGGGCAATGAGATGGATGAAAGGAAACACCTTAACTGCTACCAACTAAGATCACTACAAAGTTTGGATAATCAGCAAGTCCGGGGTCAGTTTTTCAAGATGATTAGCATTGACGTCATTCGTGCCATTTTGATTAGCAAGAATTGTAGAAGGATGGTCTTGTGGGTAGATAATCAGGCATTAATGCACGAAACCTATTTGTGGCTATTACTAAGAGAAACAAGACTAACCATTGCTGAACAATTAAGCTCTATGATACCCCCTAAAGAATTTGTTAGAACAGATGCGTATAAACGTAAAGAAAATAACAAGAACGAACACAGAATTTAACGTGGTTCACCGACAATGCATCTGCTACGTCCACGT
>DF360398.1:31873-51618 GCA_000787875.1 Solanum virginianum | reverse complement strand
GAACTATAACCCAACATTTAGAAAATTTTAGGCAAAAGTCACCCACATGGAAGGGCCACACGGCCCGTTTGAAGCTACACGGGTCGTATAGGTACCCGTATGCCCACACATGGAAAAATAGTTCACGACAAGTTATGAGACAATAATTTTTTTATACTTAGAAAACTTTTCATTCTCGAAGCTATACAGTTGTACATACGGCCCGTGAACCTTCACACGGCCCGTGAAGGTGGCCGTGTCTCACTACTTTGCTTAAAACATTGGTGTTACAAGCTCAAGGCCATCACACGGCCCTCCACACAGTCCTTGAAGTGTCACACGGCCCGTGTAGGGTCCAAGTGTGATGTGCCTTAGCCCTAAACACCATGTCAAGTCCACACACCCAAAATTAAAGCAAAGTGTCATACCACTGGAGGCCACATGGGCCGTATAGTCTCCCTTGAGGTGACACTTGGTCCAAATTTTTCCAAAAATGACATTTTCAAGCTGTGATGAAGTCGTACAATGTTCGGGTCATTACATGAAGGTTATGCGTTTGTTCAAAATTGGGTTTGTCAATTTTCCTTGTCTGTGATCTCTTTCACTGATCATATCCAAAGAAAGGGACAACTGTTGATACTTAACTTTTGCCTAACAATTTTTGTAAATTCATACATTTATGTTTTTTCCTTAAAGTAATTTAAAATATATTTTTTTCTATTTTTGAATGTTTCATCAACAATTATCCTTATTTGAAAAATATTTAGATTTTAATTAGTTTAGTTTGAATTTTAATTGATTTTTATTTTTAATATTTTTATCATAATCTATAAAATATAATATATTAATTAGTTTTATTAAATCGTCATTTTGTATTAAATTGTACCTTTTATATATCATTGGAGATATTTTTTTATATTCATTTTAGAAATTTTAGCTGAATCTAATAATTCAGTTTTACATAGATAAAGATTTTTGCATAAATAGATATTTAACCATCCCATGATTTTGGGCCCTTATTTTGAGCCCATTATATTTTAGGTTTATGGTTAGAATAATAAAGCGGTGGTGGATAATTTTAGGAGGAATAATTTCTAAATTACGAAAATCCTAATTTTTCTCTCCTTCCTTACCCTCCACCTCACACTCAACTCGATGCTACCCTCATCTCCAACAAAACTCAGGAGCTCCAGCGAATCACCACAATTTGATGCTATTATTTCTCCAGTAGCTTATAGATTTAACCAAAAGTTTAAAACATCGATAAAGTTTTCAACCACATAGATGATTTGCTCTTTGTTGAGTTTATTTTGATGCTTTTGTGAATATCGGTTCATGATTAGCGGTTCTACTTGAGTAAATTGTATTATCTTTTGAATAGTGTGCCCTATTGTTTTGTTTATTTATTTATTAATTATAATTTACTGTTGTCCGTATCTTTTCATTTCTCTTGTTACTTTCGCTTTACGTGTTTCATTCAGTTGTTAGTCGATACATTGTCACTTTGACACTTGGGGAAACAAAACCCCCCACAGTTCCTCCTCCTAAAATAGGCATGTTAGAACCCGTCTTGTAGTGTATTAGAACCATTGCGAAATTGAGATTTATGTAGCATTATTGGAAAGTTTGGGACTCAAGTAGAATTTGTGAACTTGGGTTGATAGGACCCGCATGTCCTTAATTGGATCAATTAGGAAACGTTTGGTACCTAAGGTTAATTTTTGGAAAGCTTGGGTTCTTGAAGAGCTTAAAAGTTGCCAACTTAAAAGTCTTGTGGGTTTTAATGAGTGCACATGTGTGGGGTGGACCCTACAATGGACTAAATCTCTTTTTATACTTATCAGATGATTCATTATCTTCTTACTTCTTTTAAAACTTAGCAAAGGTTGAACAAAGTTAAGAGAACCGCCAAAGAGGCTCTCGGGTTTGGCCAGGGGAAAGTTGGAAATTCATTTCTTTGCACTTCAATTTTTTTGATGGTACAAACCTTGTATATTGAGTCCCCTAAGTAGCGCAGAGGTGTTGGTTGGCCAAGAAAATGCCTTGTTCTACGACTTTGGTGATTTAGGTCCATTTATGGGGTTGCAAAGGTATGGTAGTTTCTAGTCTTGTTTGATGTAAATTAAAGATTCTATGTATGTTGGAATATGTTAAATTGAAAGAAAATCTTGAAAAGATATCATGTTAAAGTGGGTTGTAAATGCTAGCGTTGGGACCAAAATTGGGGCTATGAATGTATGTAGTGTTATATTGTTTTAAGACCATGAATTTATGATTAAATGGATTGTGTATGTTTTGATCTGTATAAAATGGATACTGATTTCTGTTTGACAGTTGTTCCCTGTATTTGTGTTGTTCTCTATTTGTCAAAAGTAAGCTGTCTGGTTCTACAGTTTGAAATAGAGTTGAATGGATATATATATAGTTCATATGTCAAATTCCCAATAGTTTGGCATGGATTGGATGGACTTTGTACGCTCTAATCTGTATAGCACGTACACTGATTTCTTTATCGCAGAAGATTGTAAAATAATAGCTTATTTGATAGTTGTGGCCTGTATATGTGTTATTCCCTTTCTGTCAAAAGTAAACTGAAATGCTCTACAGTTTGCTCCCTAATTTTTTTACGTATTTTGATGGTAATGGAGAAATATAGTCTAGTTTTTGAAACTAAGCAATTGTGGGTTTCTTTTTCAAGTTTTTCTAGATTATTCAGTTTTGGAGTCTTATACAAACTGATAAATGACCTAAGGAAATTTTGAAGTTCCTTGGCAGATTAGTTTATCATTATGTACCTCTATTGTTCCTATTCATTGGAAAAAATTTATAGAATTGTGGCCAAATTTGGAATGTAGCACCTAAGAATCCTTTAGCTAATGATTTGGTATTGTTGCGACTTAATTGTAGACGTTCGACATCTTGAATCATAAGTTGGATCGGGTTTGCATTTCGATTAGTTGGAGAAGAGAATTGAGGTATGTAAAGCACCCCATTCTTTGGCATGACTTAGCTAACCGTAGACAATGATATGAGTCTCGAGAGACCCCTTTTCCCACAACACGAGCTTGTGTATGACTTATAATCACTTCCTTATTGTTAAAAAGAAAAATGACCCTCCTGTACTGATGAAGTATACACTTGTACACTATTTACATTTATGTACTATGCATGTATGAGTATTTACACAGGATTACATGTTGAAATGTGTATAATTGCAGGAATTCACCTGTTAAACCTATAACATATTTGAGCCAATCTATCTTTGACTATATGTGATGCTTCCTATTTATTCTTTGTAAATTGACATCTGATGTTTTTTTTTATAGCTGAAAGTAGCATGTATTCCATGAGGCATCTTTAATCTCCGTGATTTCCACTGTTCTATGAACAATTTGTCTTCTAATGCCTTTTCATCTGAACATTCATAGTTCTGGAGCTCTATGTTGTATTGTAGCGGTGATGCTTCCAGTTTTTTTAGATGTTGGCTAATTTTGAAGCTTAATGAAATTTATGTGTTACTTCATATGCTAGAGCTTTTCAGATTAATTTGATTTAGATGGTAACTGCTGGCTGATCTAGTGCTTTGAATGACAAAGTTTATTTTCATGGTGGCGAGACGCTAAAGATATTATGAGAAACATGGTTTGGATTAGTTCCTCCATATTTGAGAACATGGACTGTGCTACTAAAAAGGTTCCCATGGTGAGGCATAGCCATCTATTATGTTTATTAACCATTTAACTTACATCTCCAGATCTTGGAAGATGATAAGACTTTGGTATTATGTTTCATAACCCATCTTTAAAAGAAGAACATGGAACAAAAATAGTAGTGTTTTGCTAGCAGCTAGAAGAAAGTGAGATTTCAGTAAAAGAATTTTTATGGCTTTGTTGAAGTGAAGCTGCAGATAATCATGTTTCTAATTTATCATATTCTTAGGTTCTATGTCTTTGAAGTTTGAAAAATTGTAAGAATATGAAAAAAAATTTGATAAGTTTGGAAGCATCTATTCTCTAGTAGTTTTAAAAGTATAAATGCCGTAACTTTTGATAGGAAACTCGAATTGCTTTGAAATCAGTTTTGAAATGCCTCATAGTAGTTTGTATGATCTAGGATGGTTATGTTCTTCGTAAGTTGGGCCAGTTCGGGTCTCCACCGACCGTGGGTCCCATGACACATTTTTATGTGATTTTTATAACTTTTGAAAGAAATTGCAATAAACACTATACTGATTTCAAATATGATAATTATGTTTATTTTTTGCTTTATGATAACGATTTTATGCTTGTGATTCATCACTACTCTGCTCGTGCCCATTTGGATATCGTTTACCGAATCCCGAGCCGATTGATTATCATGCGTATTGTGATACACTCCGATGTTAGGTTGTGGTTGACGGTGGGTATGGGGACGGCGATACGTAACACCCTGCGCACTTGTCTGTTATGTGGTGTTTGGTGTTATACTATGATGGGTGAGTTCGGGGACGGCGATACGTAACGCCCGACTCACGTTGGCTGCTTCTGTATTATGATAGGTGTGTACGGGGACAGTGATATGTAACGCCTGACTCACCGATGCTATTCCTGTATAGGAGCATGTGTGACAGGGACGGCGATACGTAATGCTTGGCTCACTTATGCTATTTCGGTATGATGATGATATGTGAGACAGGGACGGCGATATGTAATGCCTGGCTCACTTTTTGTGTGGTGATAGATGATGTGTGGGTACCGGGATGGCGATACATAACGTATGGCTCACTTATCCTATGTTTGACATGTAATGGGTAGGCGACTATATTTCCTGTGCCCTATGCATGGTTGGTATTCTCGAAAGTAGACATTTTGTGATTTGAATCTTAGAAGTAGACATTTTGATATTTTTGGATATATACTGCTCTCTGTACTTCTGTTTCAGTTATCCCTCAGTTTGTAAGTAAGTACTTTGATATATTTCAGGTATGCATTTAACCATTGTACTTTTGTTTTAAGGGTTGTCCTGATATATATATATATATACTCTGTACTTTTTGCTTTAGATATTTGGTAGGTATTTTCGTACTGACCTTTCTTTGCTTCGGGGGTTGCGTTTCATGCCCGCAGGTATAAACGTACAGGTGAGAGACCCATCAGTTTAGGACCTCCGTCTGCGGTTTGAAGTGTTCCTTTACTCCGGAGCCCATTCTGGTATATCTATGTATATTCTAGTCTGTTGCATTTTGTACATCAGTTCTGGGCATGACGGGGCCCTGTCCCGTCTTATGATTCTGTTTGTTTGGTTAGAGGTCTGTGGATGCCTGTGTGTGTATGGGCTGTGACAGTTTGTATGACTATATATGTATGTTGTGTATGCTGGGCTGTTTTAACCGCAGCGGTGACCTTGTTGGCCCGCATATGTATTTGTTTGATATTCTGTCTGGGTTTTTTTTTTCTGTGTGCAGGGTGTTTGGGTTAGTATATAAACAAAGGAAACTCTGCCAAAATTTTTGTAAAAATAAGATGTGTGTTTGTTGTCTGGCTTTGTGTTTGGGTCTGGGTGCCCAATTCGGGCATAAGTCATGGCTCACGGGGTTGGGTTGTGACAGGGTGAATCCTGGTTTGCAGAAGAATTAGAAACTCTAAAGATATCAACATCCAAGAGTGATGGCAACACTCTGAAATATTTTCTTTCTTGCCATCGTACACAGTGATAACCTGCACATGACACATAAGTTCAAGAATTAAGTGTTTAGTTTATAAAATCAAATATAAGGAACATGTAACTAGGACATTAATTTATGGACTAAGAAACCTCAAACTAATTCCATTTATTGCTACAAATTTCAGTATGTCTCTTTTATTGAAAGAGAAAATGCAATTTGATCATCAATTAACCTAACCTCTAAAACAAATTAGGAAAATACAAAAGAAAAGTGCTTGACAAAACAAAACTCGTATACTTAGAAAATTAGGGAAGATGTACTTGATCTCCAAAATCACATATGAACAAACTGAACAGACGAGTCTAATTTGTTCATCTAGATTAAGTTGGTGGTTTTCCATCTGTCTCTCACTTACTTTTTCACTCTGCTTTGGCGAAACAGATGGATTTTTAAACCCAATTTGTGATTCTGAGATACACATCTCCAATTCAACAAAGAATTGTCAATTTCCTTTTCCCATTATTCTTCCTGTAGGCGTTGAGGTTCCTAATCTTCAAACTTGAATACTAAAGGAAGTGCTTCTTTGATAGGAATTTGTTCCTTTTTTCCAAGAGGTGTCCACAATGTTTCGTATGGAATCAATAACAAACTTCCAAAATTCAGAATCTTGAAGAATCTTCTTCCGAGCCTTTTGAAAAACAACATTATCTTTAGATGACAATTTAGACTTCTCGTAATCCTAAATGAGGATTTAGACTTCTAGAATCTTCTTTCCATCAACTTCACACTCCACGATAGACTCTCATCACTTAGAAGAATAGGGCCTTTGTTGTGCTTTTCATCTTCAAAAGCAACTGGAGGACTCCCAATTGGAGATCCACAAAGATAGGCCATCCTGTATGAGTCCCATCGTTCACCCATTTTACGCACCCACCTACACAAGTTGTGAATTCTCCTTTGGTATACTCAAGTTGGTTACAACGTCGACATAAGTATCTTGAAACATAGGCATCCCCTGAATCCATAAATCCTTGTCTAAGGAAAATGTTGTTGTTTAAAAGACTCGAAAGAAGATTCTTCAAGATTCTGAATTATGGAAGTTTGTTGTTAATTCCATACAAATCATTGATGACACTTCTCCTGAGAAAAAAGGAACAGGTTCCCATCAACGAAACACTTCCTTTAATATTCATATCTAAAGATGAGGAACCTCAACTCCCCAGAGAAAGAAGAATGGGAAAAGAAAGTTAGCTTTCTCTTTGTTGAAATGGAGATGTGTATCTTGGAATCACAGATTGGCTTTAGAAATCCATCAGTTTTTGTGGAAGCAGAGTGAAAAAGTAAGTGACCTTTAGATGGGGAACCACCAGCTTAATCTTGATGAACAAATGGGACCCATCCATTTAGTTTGTTCACATGTGATCTTGTAGATCAAGTACATCCTCCCTAATTTTGTAAGTACATGTGGTTTGTTCTATCGGCCACTTTTATTTTGTATTTCCTTGACATCTTTTATAAATAGGTTAAATTGATGATAGAACTGTATTTTCTCTTTCAATTAAATAGACATGCTAAAATTTCTAGCAGTAAAGGGAATTAGTTTGAGGTTTCTTAATCCGTAAATTAATAGCCTGGTTACATGTTCCTTTTATTTGATTTTATAAAATCAGCACTTAAATTTTTGAACTTATGTGCCATATGCAGCCAATAGACCTCGACAAACGCATAGAAGAAAATATCTCAGAGAGTCACCATCATTCTTGGATTTTGACGAAATAAGAGTTTTTTACTCATATGCACACCATGATTCTCCTATTTTGGGAGGAGGAAATATATGGGATTTAGTTTCCCCAAGAGTTAAAGAAACAATGCATTAGCTATTCACTCAATAAATGGAACGCACTAGTTGTCCGCTCTCAGGTTGCATTTGCTTGAAAAAGTTTTGAAATAAATGTTTTGCACCTTTGAGGATGCATAGAGCCTTTAATTATACCTTGCCAAAAATCTGATTGTTTTGATGAGTTTATTAAGGCCAGTTCCTCTTCAAGAGCACTCATCTTGGAGTGGGGTTACAACTTAGATGCTTTCAACAATCATCCGCTCTGCACTTGGTTACCCAACATTGGTAGTGGCACTATAACTAGTATTGTAGAGGTACATAATTCCCTGTTCTCTCATAATAGGGAAAGGACCTCTCAATGATATATCAGAAAACGTGTTTTCTTCTCTTTAATTTTCTTACTGATCTTATATTTTTTTTGTTTAATAAAAAATAATTACATCATTTCAGAATCCTCATTCAATCTTGATGGGTATATACTCGATCAATATGTTTCGCGTCTTGTCATTTCGCCATTCAATTTAGGTGGAGAAATTTTGTGTTATGTCTATTAATGCTTTATAATATCAACTCGATCAATATGTTTCGCGTCTTGTCATTTCGCCATTCAATTTAGGTGGAGAAATTTTGTGTTATGTCTATTAATGCTTTATAATATCAAAATTAGGTTCGAAACTTCCTCTTTTTGAAATTTGTAAAAAAAAAAAAAAAATTAGTTGACTACTTAAATAAAGTTAAATGTGTATATAAACCACAAAAATTTCATTATTATTTCAATTTATTAGTCATAGTTACATATTTCTCAAGTACCAAAATCAAAATTTATCAATAATTCAATACTATATGCCCTATTATCCTATGCGATCATGTTTTGAATTGTAACATTTAGTCATAGTAGTGTTTCACACTATTCTTTTAGTACTACTTCCCCTTTCTCAAAATACTTGTGCTCTTGTGAAAAGTATTTGTTATGATGGAATTCTAAAATACACTTAATATTTGTTGAAAAGTTTTTTGTAGTGTGCTAATATGCTTGTCCATTTGACTCAGGTTCATATTTGTGGATTCAAGGAATGCCTCTGTTTCAAGAAACATGTGTCGACGTTGCAACCGTCTTGAATATACTGAAGGAGAATTCACAACTTGTGAAGTGGGTGTGTAAAATGGGTGCGCAATGGAATTCAATTTATGGCCTTTCTTTGTGGATATCAAATTCGGGAATTCTCCACTTTCTATTAAGGGTGAAAAGTACAACAAAGGTCCGATTCTTACAAATGATGATAAGGAGTCTGAAGAGGACTGTGAAGTTGACAGGATTTTTTTTTTGATTATCCTACGAATGATCATATTGGAGAAGATGTGAGTTGTGAAAGGAAAAGAAGAATGGCGGAGCCTTCTAGAGGCGAGGAAGTTCAGTCCAGGAACTTGTCAGTAAATATCTGATAATTTGGAGGAGGAGACTGATCCTGACGAAGATTCAGCTGATAATTTATACGATATATGCTAGACTATAAAATTTATGTTCTATTAGGATTCACACCATGTGTGCATCTCAATTTATGTTTGAACATGTAGTTGATTGTTTAAGTACATCATTTATTTCAACTTGAAAATTTTTGTACTTATCTAGATTCTTCAAATCCGTATTATATATTTAGAAATTAATTTCTAATATTTACCCAAGTGGATATTTTTATTAAGAAGTTAAAGTTTTGTAGAAGTAGACACATGTTTGGGACAAGGGGTGTATATAAATGTCATAATTTGAGAAAATAGTGAAGGACAATTTCTTATACTATTGAGTCTTTTAATGAAGGACAAAAAGTTCAACTAACATTTTAAGGACTTTCATGCTTTTATATAGTACTAATTTTCAAACACGTGCAATACACGTGTATCCCATACTACATAGTACAAATACTTTAAGTTAAAAAATTTAACCTAATTCTTCAGTCCAAATAAAAATACAAATTTTTACAGAAAATAAAGGCAGATGCTAATCAAAGGACATCAAATAAATAAAATTGCACAATTCAACTTGAGTATATCATCTATTTTATGTCCTTTGCAGTGTATTTCATATTATTCATCGAATAAAATATAAATGGTAAAAGTACTATTGTTAATTTTAGTATTTCCTATTTGTTTACTCTACTTTTTAATCTATAGAAGTAATAATTAACAAATGTGCAATGCAACTTCCTTAAGACTAGTTTTGTAAGTATACGAGTTTCGTTCTGTCAGGCATATTTCTTTTGTATTTCCCCAATCTAAGTTCAAGGAAGTTTTTTCCATAGCTTTGTCATCCTTATATTTTATTATATAATCAATTTTGCTCTCTAATTTATATTTGGTTCATATTTCATCTGCAGGCTAATAGACCTCAATAAAGGTATGGAAGAAAATACACAAGAGAATAGCCATCACTATAAATAAGAGACAACCTATTTCTTCTCAAGTCCCCTAGCTAATCTACCACAGAGGACAGTGCTATGCAATAAATTCTTTCACCCCTCTTTTTCCTAACCCATCGGAGTATCTTTTCTTCTATTGATGTAGTAGAGATAGGAAGATTTGGAAGATTTGGAATAGGTCCATTAGATTTCAACTTCAAAGGAGGTTTGGACTCAGAAGGCAATAATCAGCCCTACTAATTAAGGTATGTTATTATGATAACTGAAGTGTTTACAATTCATTTATGTTAGTCCTAACCCTAGAATTTGCCCTAAATTTTGGAATGTAGAATGGATATAACCCTCACAAAAATATGGTGCATACATAATCGGTCATCTAACAAATGGTTCATATGTAGCTTGTTCATTAACAAATATATTTTACAAATTTTTTAAAAAAACATCTAAAGTTATTTTCTTAAATTCCAAAAATGTCACGTGACTTTAATAAATTACCTCACCCATTTGTTTTTATTCTTCCACACCTAACCCAAATGAAAAATAACCCAATCATGTATTTTTATGATCAAAACAAAATATATAAGAAATTCATTTATCATTCTAGAAAATATTTTTCATGGAAAACATGCTCCATCATTATAAACATCCTATTTTAATTCATGTGTCATTTTTTGTATTACCAATGTAATGACTGAATAGATATTATATATTAAAATTTAAATTAACTATTAGAACAATTTAACTTGGGTCTTTCCTATATTTTATGCTTTCCTCAAATTCAACCTAAGAATATGCTTTTTTGATAGAACTGTCATTTATAAATTAAATGGATGCCGAATGTGGACCGACCGTAGAACCCTATACAGTCAGTGGAACACATTAGTTGTCCACTTTTAAGTTTCATTTGCTTGAAATAGTTTCGAAATAAATGTTTTGTGCCTTTGAGCATGCACAAACTCTTTAATTATACCTTGCCAAAAAATTTGATTCTTACGAATAGTTTATTAAAGGAAGTTCCTCCTCAAGAGCATTCATCTTGGAGTGGACTTACTACATAGATGCTTTCAATAGTTATTTGCACCGCATATTGCTACCCAATGTATACCGTGTAGGCACAATAACTGGTATGCCAGAAATTCCTCATTCCTGATCCTCTTATACTAGGAAAATGTCCTCTCAATGCTCTATCTGGTTGTAATGACACTCTGGGTCATTTATGTATTTATGTGATATTTTTGCTAATTTAAGCTTATGTATAGTAACCTCATACCTTTTATGACATATTTGGCAGTTGGAATGGTTATGGGTTGAATAGGTTGTGAATTAGTTGAGTTTGCGAGTTAACGAGAAGTTATAATTGAAAATATGAGATTTCTGATAAAATCGTAGCAAATGGCCTCGGAATGGGATTTTGACAGTTCCATTACTTCTGAAATTGCCTATTTTAGGCAAGGAGGGTGGTTTTTCTGAAGGTAGAGATTCTTGATAGCAATTTGAGCCAAAGTTAGCAAAATGAGCTCAATCGAAAGATAAAAAATGTGTTTCTCTAAAAAAAACTAGCTAAATGCTCTAGAAATGGAAATCTGATGGCAAGGTCAGCTCCAGAACATAAAACATAGTCCAAAATGACCTTCTTTTGGTTGCATTTTAACCCCCTTAGTTCTTTTAGCTAAATTTAGCTGGAAAGAAGTGGGAATCTCGATTTTCCCTAGGGTGCTTTGTAGATAATTCAAATTACACTGTTAGATCCAAAATATCAAAATCCATGTGGATGCACTATTTGTATGCATAAAATGGATATCGGACGGCCCGAGAATGCCCTAGGGATGTTTTAGAATTGTTGATGTAGCACTAAACAATTAACCCTCTGCATTCGTGAAGGGTGAAATGCGAACACAAAAGGGGTAGCCCAGCAGAGTTCCATATTGTAGAGTCATTCCCGCATTTGCGGAGAAGCGACATCCTCCAAAACTCCACGTTCATAGATTATAAGGGGGTCGTCTATAGCTCCATCTTCATGGAAGCTAAGGGGGTGGCCTAGATATATGTGCTTTAGCCCTTGCAAATATCAACAAAACCCAACTTCTCCAAGTCATAACTTTTGTGATACAACTCTGTTTTTGATGATTCAAAAGCCTAAATGACTTGAATATTTGCAAAAATTATTGTGGTAGTGTTGGATTCAAATCTCACCGCATATTTTGAGGTAAAACACTGTTTTAACTGATTATGTTCTCAAAATGTTTAAAAACTTTATATTTCAATATCTCGATCAATTCTGGACAGAAATAAATAAAATTTATATCTCATTTGTTCTATTTATTGAAGGGAACACTATGATATGATCAGATTTCGATAAGTTAGCTGTTTTCCTATTTTCCCCACAAAGAATTTAATTTTATGTTTTAGCCATTTGTCGGCCTTCTGGAATCCATTTTGGGCTAAATTTTTGCCTGTAGACTCGGGGTGAAATGGGGATCATTTTATGAGAGTTTGTTTGGGATTTCATGCATGTGCTCTGTTTTCCCTGTTTTAGGAACTATTAAAACAATTTCACTAGTTTTTCGAGATGTTACAACCAATATGACTATGGTAACATTTTGAATTGTATTTTGATAGCTGAGTAGTATAGGGAAGTCATTAACAGTATAAAATCTTGGCTAGAGTTATTCAGGACGCGAGACATCGGTTTCCAAGTAGGCTATGTTTTCCCTAAACCTTAGACTGAGTTGGGATATATGCATGTTGAGTTCAAATACATTGTATTTGATGTGGTGGGGTTGTACCCATATGTTTGCAGCTATACTAGCTATACTTTTGCATGGCCTGGTATTATTGACTACAAAGAGGCCTTGTAAGGGTCGTATATGGGCTGATGCCATGGTGCAGGATGTATTCTAGCCTAATTCTTGTCTGTGTGAGTATGTTGCCTGATGCTCCTGAGATGTATTGTCTTGAGGTTGTTCATTGATTGTATGCCATGCTGTGACTTAGTTCTAGTGTAGATACTTGTGAGCTAGAGTTGCCCATGTCTTACACTCGTTACATGTGGTTGGCTGGATTATGGCATATTTGGCCCTCTTAGTCTGGTTTTACACTTGTTTATGATGTATACACATATATATACTCTTGTATACTGTTGTTGGTTGCTATGTGTTGGTTTCACTGTACCTGAGTGTGGGGTTGTCTATTTTTATCTGAAGGAGGTGATAGTTATGCGAGGTTGGAGGGGTAGGGATTTTGTCTTGAAGGTTAGTATGACTAGAGATTTGGATCCAAATAGACTGGGAAGGGGTTGACTATTCCTATGCATTGAGACCTAGATAATGTACGTCATGGTTTGTAGTCTCCGGTGGCCATATCCAAGTATCTGAGGCCTGGATGATGCTCCTAATGGTATATAGTATCTGGTGGCCATGTCCGAGTGTCCAAGTCCTGGATATTGATTCTAAAGGGGTTTGAGCATCCTTTGATATTTTAGGTGTAGGACCCCATTGATTACACTTTGGATTTAGTAAACCATTGATTGACATTTTGGGTGAGGGACCCTATTGATTATGTTAGGGGGATTCTTTCTCCAAAGGGGGATTTATCCAACCATTATGTATGTACATACTTGGATTGGGTGTCAAGTTTTGAGACAGGATCTAGTGTCATGTTCCGACATAATGCAATACTTTGGGTCGAGGACCCGGTTCATGTAGGATACCTAGAGTCGAGGAATCGATTGATTACCCGGAGATCCACACACCTATCCACATCCTTATTATGTGTAGGTGTACCCTCTGGGCTTTTGGAGGCTTAGGGGCGTTCAAGCTTAGATCTTAGGGCCTTAAACCTACATAGAACTTAACCTTGGACCATATGATATTGAGAGTTAGGTTCTATGATGATTCAATTCAACTCATGTTCTTTTGATATATGGCAAGGACTAGAGCTATTGTTGGTGGTGGTAGAGGTGAGGCAGCTCCTGAGATAATTCTTAAGGTCCTATTAGGGGTAAGGGTAGAGTTTGAGCTAAAGGTCGTGCTAGTGGAGTAGCACCAGTGAAAGGACATGCGAGGGAGGTCATTTTAGAGGTATGATTGATATTAGAGGGAACTAGGTTCCTCTAGAGCATGTAGCCACACCCTTGCTTTAGGATACTTTATTGAGAGTACTACGTGTACTTAAGCGTTTTGCTCAAAATGGTAATATGATAGCCATGTCGGGCAGTTCTCAGACTAAAAGAGGAGCATAGACTCTAGAGTAGCATCAAGATCCCATGTTTCATAGTTCAATGGAGAAACTACCATTGGGTCCTAGATTTTAGATTGATCCTGTACTAGCAGTTGAGGTTTGGGGTGTGACATTAGCTACGTTGACTAAGGATGAGCTTCGCCGCAATGAATTTTTAGGAAGATGGACCCTCCTCAATGTCAAGGTGGGAAGATAAAGGGTGCTCATGAGTTTTTGACTACTTATAGAGAGTTGTTAGATGTTGTTGACTTAGCTAATTCACACGGGGTTAATATGTTGCTCTTCAGCTTCATGGGCTAGCTAGAGAACGGTAGATTATGCATTCAGGATCTTTGTTAGTTGTATCTCCCTCAGTGTTTTAGGAGATGCTCTCTTGTCCTTTCTATGATTGTTTTGTCCCTAGGAGCGTGAGGGAGGAGAGTCGCTTGAGGGTTAAGAGTCTGAGGTAGGATGTCTTATCAATTACTGAGTATGAGACCCATTTCTATCAATTATATAAACATGTTATAACCATCATTCCAAATAAGACAGACAGGGTTCATAGGTTTGTGAGAGAATTGACCTATTCCATTAGGTAGGGAGTGTTTAGACTATCTTGAGAGGGAGCCTCTTTCTAGTTTATTATGAGAGTAGCAAAGGAGGTAGAGTTGATAGAGAGATAGGATTTTGGGGCCCCAAGAGGCCCATTCTCTTGTTAGTACCTCATATGGAGGTAGAAAGTCCTATAGAGGGAGTGGTTATAACAAGGCAGTGGACACCCTCTTTAGGTTGCTAGGTGCAAGCCCCTCTTCTCCTAATCCTTAGTGCTCTTTTTTTTTGTTGGCTCTGTATAATTCTCTCCTTTCCGCACTACAGACAATTTATTTTGGGTTGTATATTTTCTTTTTGGTGTGGATGATATGTGCGGTGGTGCTTGCTTGTTTTTTAGCTGATAATATCCTAGTTCTGCCTTTCTCTTTGCTATACTCTGTGTTATGTGGATGGATAATATCATTAGTTTTAATGTGTTATGGCTGGTATTTCTCCTGTTATTTGATAACTTTATTTTTGTTCTGTTCTTTGCCTTTATCTGTATGCTTACGCATTTTGCCTTTTTGAGATGCCAAAAGGGGGAAGTTTGTATAGGAACATTATATGCAACCATGTTTACCATCATCAAAAAGGGGGAATTTGTTAGGATTATTACAGGTATGAATATGTAGTTTTGATGATGACATATGGAACTAGATCTAACATAGGTGAACCAGGAGAGACAAAGCTAAATCCCAGCTAGAGAAAGATTATTGTTTATGGAAATCGAATCAGAATAGGACTCGATAAAGGTAGCATCTTAGGAAAAGGACTCCTTTAATGGAAAAGAATCACGTGCCCTACTCAAGAAAGGAGTTCTACATGGAATGTCTCTATGGTTCAATATAAATACAATCATTAACCCTAGAAGACGAGAACACTCAAGCAAGAGCATGAAAACATAAGGAGAGCACATAAGTAAGATCTAGAGTTAGATTTTCTTGATTATTCAAGTTTGTTTGGAAATCTTTTTAGCATATTTGTTGAGGGACAAATATTGTAAGAAGTTATTTTCTTTGAGTGAGTTTTGTTGAGAGTGGGTTTCACTCATAATAGTTGTGACGTGAAGTATGAGTTGTAAGTTGACATTGCTTGAGTTTGACATAATAAAGAGTTGTTGAAATCGTACTAGTGTAGGTAGTGGTTGTTTCTCCCTTGAGCAAGGAGTTTTTCTATTATAAGTTGGGTGTCTTGCTTATTGCTTTGAACTCACTGTCTGGTACTGCTCACTGAACCAGGTTCACTCGTGGAATACAAAAGTTATCATTTTATGTGAGAGGTAGACAAGGTAGTAGAACCATTAGGTAATTTAAAACCTTGTTCTTATCAATTTATATACTAACATTTGGATTTTTCTCAATTATATAAACCTTTCCTCATTTTGCACTTTCGCCCAGTGCCCTTGGTCCTTCGTTAGTCAAATTTATTACTACTGTAGGGTGCGTTTAGAATTGTTTATATGTATATATATGCTTTAATATTGATATTGGGAGCTAGCATTATGTGAATACCATTAGATTTTGAATATTGAAGACATTAACGCTTAACTTTAAACATGAAATTTTGAGAATTGACTATGAAATTTGTTAGTTTTTGAGTCTAGGCTAGATGTATAGTAATATGCATATTGCTAGTTTTGAAATCTTATTGTGATGAGTTATTTTACTCGATCGTGGTGATATAGATTCTATTCGAAAGGGAAAGGCTCAAGTGTTTGATCGATCATGACTCGACTAGGCAACGAAATTTCTCACCCTTTTTTAAGTGTATAGAATCTTGTTCTTCCTTGTGTGAGGTGTTGAGAATGATTTTGAAATATTGAGTTAGTGTTAATGTTTTATTAAGACTATGGCATTCTGAATTGTGCATTGTATTAAAATTTGATTATCTCCTCATCGTGGTGTAAATATGTCTATTGCATTGATTTGTGACAAATGTTATGTGAACTGAGAAAGAATAAGAATTAAAAAGGATATACCATTTGAAGGGACCTGTCACATGCCAGGATAGATACTATAATTTGAGGGACATGTCACACGCTACGACGGAGACTATAATTCGAGGCATGTGTCACACGCCATGATAGATACTATAATATGAGGGTCATATTATATGCTGCAATGGATGCATAGACTAAAAGTCCCTCATGGGTCCCGAAATGAGAGATAGGGGGTGTGTATCACTATGCTAGACATGCATCATTATACTTGACATTGTTGTAGTGCATTGCATTGCACTTCTTTATCATGTATGAACTTGTCATTGTTTTTTGTGAAACTTATGATTTATGTACTTCATCCCTTGTGTTGTTGTTCTATAATTGCTGGTGTGACATTATTGGGCTATAAGATATGTAAATTGTGTACTGTGAGGTGGAGCTGGGAATTCTAAAGATTCCCCGGGGGAAAATATTGGGCTATAAGATATGTAAATTATGAATTATTAGGTTGGGCTAGTTTTTATGTAGGTTGTGGTTATGGAGGTTCAATTGGGATGGTACGAGTACCCGTACTCTATATTACTTGATTTTGTGTTTAGTAGTTCACTTGTTGGGTACTGCATGTTTGGCACTCACCCCTTGTTGCTATAATTTTGTAGATTATGAGCCCGGATCTTTGTGATACTCTCTATTCTTCCATGTCTGAGGCTTCCTATGGAGATTGGGTGAGGTAGCTATTTGACATCCCAGTGGACTTCTCACTCCTATTTATGATTTTGTTCTATTTTAGAGACAATATAATCTGAGAATCGTACTTTTATTTCGAATCAATTGTAATACACTAAGATGCTTGTGCATGTGACAACCAGGTTTTGAGAATTTTTAATTAAGTTGACTTATTATCCGTAGTTAACCCTTTAATTTTATTATTCTTCCGCACTTTATCGTTATAAGTGGGGTTTTGGCTGACTTGTCTTGGTAGGGACAAAAGGAGTGCCATCATGCCCATTTTTGGAAGGAGGAACTACATCAGATTTAGTTTCCCCAAGTGTCAAAGTGATAATGCATCAGCTATGCGCTTAATAAGTAGAACGCACTAGCTGTCTGCTCTTAGTTTGCATTTGCTTAAAATAGTTTTGAAACAAATGTTTTGCACCTTTTAGAACATATAGAGCCTTTAATTATACCTTATCGAAAAACCAATTATTGCAAAGAGTTTATTAAAGCCATTTCCTCCTTAAGAGCACTCATCCTGGAGTGGGGTCATAGATTAGATGCTTTCAACAATCATCCACTCTGCACTTGGTTACCCAACATTTGTGGTGGCAATATAACTAGCATTGTAGAGGTGCATCCTTCCCGATTCTCTCATAATAGGGAAAGGACCTCTCAATGATTTATAAGAAAATGTGTTTTCTCCTCTTTGATTTTCTTAACGATCTTTTATTAGAGACGTTTTTTTTGATTAATCAAAAATGATTTTATCATTTCAGAATCCTCATTCAATATAACGGGATATATACTTGATTAGTATGTTTTGAGTCTTGTCATTTTGCCATTAAATTCGGGTGCAGAAATTTTGTGTTATGTCTGGTAATTCTTCATAATATCCAAATTAAATTCGAAACTTCCTATTTCTAAAATTTGTAAAAATAAAATAAAATTAGTTGACTACTTAAATAATGCGTGTATAAACCACAAAAAGTTCATTATTGTTTCAATTTATTTGTCTTAGTTACATATTTCTCAAGTACCAAAATCAAAATTTATCAATAAATTCAATACCATAGTCGCTATTATCCTTTGTGATTAAGTTTTGAATTATGACAGTTGGTCATAGTAGTGTTTCACACAATTTTTTTAGTACTACTTCCCCTTTCTCGAAATACTTATGCTCTTGCGAAAAGTATTTGTTATGATGGAAGTAAACAATAAACTTAATATTGTTGATAAGTTTTTTTAGTGTGTTAATATGCTTGTGCATTTCACTCAGGTGCATATTTATGGATTCAGGGGACGTCTCTATTTCAGGAAGCTTGTGTCAACGTTGCAACCGTCCTGAATATACTGAAGGAGAATTCAAAACTTGTGAAGTGGGTGTGTAATATGGGTGCGTAATGGGACTCAAAGGATGACCTTTCTCTGTGGATCTCCAATTGGGGAGTTTTCCACTTGTTGTTGAGTGTGAAAAGTATAACAAAGGCCCAACTCTTCTAAGTGATGATGAGGAATCTGAAGAGGACTGTGAGTTGACAGAAAAAGAGTTTAATAATCCTACGAATAATCATATTGGAGAAGATGTGAGTTGTGAAAGGAAAAGAAGAATGGCGGAGACTTCTGGAGGTGAGGAAGTTCAATCCAGGAATTTATGAGGAAATATCTGACAATATGGAGGAGGAGACTGATCCTGACGAAGATTCAACTGATAATTTATATGACATATTCTAGACTATAAAATTTAGGTTCTATTAGGATACATACCATGTGTGCATCTCAATTTATGTTTGAACATGTAGTTGATTGTTTGAGTACATCATTTATTTTATTGTGATTTTTTTTTACAGATCTAGATTCTTCAAATATGTATTATATATTTGTAGTAATTATTTTCTAATATTTACCCAAGTTGATATTTTTAGCAAGAAGTAAAAGCTTTGTATAAGTAGACACATGTTTAGGAAAAAGGGTGTATATAAATGTCATAATTTGAGAAAATAGTGAATGACAATTTCTTATACTATAGAGTCTTTTAATGAAAGACAAAAAGTTCAACTAATATTTTAAGGACTTTCATGCAGTTATATAGCACTGGTTCTCAAACACGTGCAACACACGTGTACCCCATGCGACATAGTGTAAATACTTTAAGACTTTATGAGTTAAAAAATTTAAACTAATTTCTTATCCCAAAAAAATCACAATTTTTTTATAGAAAATGAAGATAGATGCTAATTAAAGGACATCAAATAAAGAAAAATAGGCAATTCAGCTCGAGTATATCATCTATTTTATGTCCTTTGAAGTATGTTTCATATTATTCATCGTATAAAATATAAATGGTAAAAGTACTATTATTAATTTTGGTATTTCCTATTTTATTACTCTACTTTTTCATATATA
>DF360398.1:0-18594 GCA_000787875.1 Solanum virginianum | reverse complement strand
CTCAGAACTTTTATACTAGGGCTATTAGAATGGTTATGGGTTGAATCGGTTGTGAATTGGTTGAGTTTGCGAGTTAACAAGAAGTTACAACTATAAAAATGAGATTTTTGATAAAACCGTAGCAAACATCCTCGGAATAGGATTCTAACGGTTCCATCAGTTCAAAACCAATGGTGAGCTTTAGGATGCTCTTACTATGCTTGCCCAAGTGGTGGCCAACCAAGTCGAACAAGGTTCCCAAGCCCCTCATGCTACTAACCTGGGATCTAGTGTAAGAAACTTCACTAGGATGAGTCCTCGGTTTTCCATGAGGTAAGAAGGCTCTAACCCAATTTTAGAGTGAAAGATTAGTAATTATAAATTTTTAAGTGACGAATTTAGAGTGCAATCCGCACCCCTATTGCGAAGCGCCAAGAGTACTCGTGTATAATTTTGCCTCTGCATCCTCTTCGCATTGCGGAGAGGTGTATTTTCCTTAGCAGTGTTTGTCCTATGCAGTCCAAATATTCTAAGTGTTGAGCCCTAGTTTTGCCGAACGTGTTTTAATTTATAATTATCCAAATTTCACCCTTATATTATCCTAAACATTTCCAAATACTCCCCAAAACACTTAGCAATATTTTCACTCCTTAATTCAAGACTCAAAGCCCTCATCCGGAACCAAGCATTTTCTTCAAGCTTCAAGCCTCCATTTTCAAACTTCACCAAGAACTTCTCCAAAGCTAAGGTATGTGGTGTTGAACCACTGGGTCCTTTCACCTATGGTGCCTAAGTCTCCTTATTACTAATATTGCATGATTTAAAGATGATTTTACATGTGGGTCTTGTATATTGTGAAATTTTCTACATAGTGAGTTTAGTTCATGAAAGTATGGTTGTTTTAGCATATTTTGAGCTCTAAATCTTGGATCTAATATTGGATTTGATGAGCAGTTTTGATGTGAATGTCTTGGGGGTGTTGCAAGGTATTGATTGATGGTTTTACATATTTTCTTGTATGATTTCATCTATAAATTACATGGTCTATTACCCCCATTACACCCCCCAAGTGTTTGACAAATTATCCTGCTAAGCTTTCTAGTGAAAATGAAGGTTCAAAGCATGACATATGATATGATTGACTATATGATTATGAAATGAGCTTATGAACATGATGAATTCTATATAAAGTGTTGCACTAGACCATACTTAACCAAGGTGGGGGTTAGTACTCATCAACAATGTGAGTGGTTTGTACTTAGCCACCTAGGATGATTGGGGTGTGACCATCATCAACTGAGGTGGGGGTTTGTACTCATCAACCATGTGACGGGTTTGTTCTTCGCCACCTAGGATGATTGGGGTGACCATCATCAACTGAGGTGGGGGTTTGTACTCATCAACCATGTGACGGGTTTGTACTTCGCCACCTAGGATGATGGGGTGTGACTATCACCAACCAACCAACGTTGGAAATCTTGCTTGGTTTATTCTTCGTATATGATATCTTATATGAGCATGAGTTATTTAAGCATGTCTTACCTATGGATTGATCATAGATGTCATATTGTTATATCATGCCTATTGACTATTATTATGCATATTGATTATGAAGCTTATCTCTTGTTGCATTGCATCCCATATACTTAGTATATTCAAACATAGAAACGTATACTCTTGCCTACATGATATCACTATATAGGAATTGATGCTCAAGTTGATCATCCTCCTCTTCCACGTGGCTAGATCAGTCCTACTCAAAGCTACTTGGTGAGTCCTCCACTCCGGGGATCTTAATCTACATTGCAATTATCTATGTATTAAGACACTTTCTTATATTCGATTGACTATGAGGGTGAGCCCGATAGCTTTGTCTTGGCCCTCGCTCTATCCATGTATTTAGAGGTGTTTGTTGGAAAAGTTATGTATTTATGTTATGAACTTGACCCTTGCCTCTTGATTATGATGTTTAAGCAAGCTTTCCATTAGCCCCATTGCCCCTTTATCTTACTTTATGTCTTGTAGATGCTTCCAAGACTAATGATGTGTAATGAAAAGTGAATAGGATTGATTGCGGTCCCTTCTAGTTCCCCATTCGTCATGTCACGACTAGGCCCTAGGCTTGGGTCATGACAAACTTTGTATTAGAGAACTAGGTTGATAGATCCTCAGAGTCCAACCCACCATGTCAATTAGATTCCTATTCATGGTTGTGAAGCGCGTCATGACTATGAATAGGAGGCTATGAGGCATTTTAGGAAATGTTTCCTTTTTTCATGTTCTAAGTTGTGCTATAGAGTTGTGATAAGTTTTCCCCCCTAATGATTGTTCTTAGCTATGCTAGATCATGCCAAACACTAGAGGAAGATGTGCCCAAACTCCCGAGGAGCAACCTACCAATGGTGAGCTTTAGGATGCTCTTACTATGCTTGCCCAAGTGGTGGCCAACCAAGTCGAACAAGGTTCCCAAGCCCCTCATGCTACTAACCTGGGATCTAGTGTAAGAAACTTCACTAGGATGAGTCCTCGGTTTTCCATGGGTCAAAGGTGGATGAAGATCCACAATTCTTTGTTGATAAGATCTATAAAATCTTGAATATCATGGGTGTTGGGCTGAACAAAAAGGCGGAGTTGGTGGTGTACCAACTCAAATGGGTAGCCCAAATTTTGTATGATCAATGGGAAGGTGAGAAGGGGGTTTGTAAGGTGGTGCTTTGGGATGAGTTCAAATTGGTCTTCCTTAATCGGTTCATCCCTCTTGAGCTTAGGGAAGCAAAGTTGGTAGAGTTTATAAACTTGAAACAAGGTGCTATGAGTCTAAGGGAGTATGCCCTCAAATTTAATCAACTCTCAAAGTATGCCCTTCACTTGGTGGCCGATCCTAGGTCAAGGATGAATAAGTTTGCTAAGGGGGGTCTCCGACTTGGTAAGTGAAGAATAACGGTCCGCCTTGCTTATCAGCAACATGGACCTATCTCGGTTGATGACATATGCTGAGCAAATGGAAGAAGAAAAGTTGAGGAAAAGGAGGGGCCACGAGGCCAAGAGGGCCCATTTTGAGGGCAAGTTCCAAAAGGGTGCAAGATTTCACCAAGGCCAAGGGCCTTCTCATGCTACTAATAGGGGGTTTGCCAATGATGTCCCTAGCCCTCAAGGTGTTGGTGGTATGGCTCCTATAGACGTGTGTCCTAGATGTGGAAGGAAGTATAGAGGTCCATGTTTGAAGGGTTCTAATGCATGTTTTGAATATGGGGAGCTTAGTCATAAGGGGGTTGGTTATCCAAGAAACCGTGGCAAAGTTCAGCATTCAAATGTTGTTCCATTGGGTAGAGATGGTCCTCAAGGTGGTGGCCCAAGGCACAACTGATTTTAAGCTCTACGTGAGAGGTAAGAGGTTAGTGAGGTCCCCGATGTTGTTGCCGGTATGTTAAAAATATTTTTCTCTAAGATTGATCTTCGGTCCGGGTACCATCAAGTGAGTGT
Organism: Solanum virginianum; assembly: GCA_000787875.1. Taxonomy (NCBI): domain Eukaryota; kingdom Viridiplantae; phylum Streptophyta; class Magnoliopsida; order Solanales; family Solanaceae; genus Solanum; species Solanum virginianum. Next base: position 15,132 of record DF360398.1, on the reverse strand, counting down.
GAGGGAGTGTGATATCCCTAAGATGGCCTTCCGAACTAGATAATGGCACTATGAATTTATGGTGATGTCCTTTGGGTTGAATAATGCATCGGCCATCTTTGTAGAACTAATGAATAGGGTCTTCAAATCCTACTTGGATTCCTTTGTTGTGGTCTTCATTGATGATATTTTGATCTATTCACATAGTAGAGAGGATCATGTGGGTCATTTGAGGGTTGTGTTGCAAAGATTAAGGGGCGAGAGATTGTATGCTAAATATTATAAGTATATGTTATGGTTTAAGGAGTTTTCATTCTTGGGTCATGTGGTGTTGGGGGATGGCATTAAAGAGGATCTTAAGAAGATCGATGTGATTAGGAATTGGCCTAGACCATTGACCCCATCGAATATTAGGAGTTTCTTGGGCCTTGCGAGTTATTATAGAAGGTTTGTGAATGGGTTCTCCTCCATTGCTTCTCCTATGACAAAATTGACTTGAAAGAAGGTTAAGTTTGTGTGGACCGATGAATGTGAGAAAAACATCCAAACATTGAAAGATACACTTGTGTCTGCACCTATATTGTCACTACCTGATGGGCTTGAGGGTTTTGTTGTGTATTTTGATGTATCTAGAGTTGGTTTCAGTTATGTGCTAATGCAAAATAGTAAGGTCATAGTCTGTGCTTCTAGGAAACTCAAAGTGCATAAAAAGAACTACCCTGCCCATGATCTTGAATTAGCCATTGTGGTGTTTAGATTAAAGATTTGGTGTCATTATTTGTATGTGGTGCATTTTCATGTCCTCAACAATCATAAGAGTCTTCAATATGTCTTCACTCAAAAAGATCTCAAGTTGAGACAAAGAAGGTGGCTAGAACTCCTTAAGCACTATGACATGAGTGTGCATTACCATCCCTGTAAGGTGAATATTGTGGCAGATGCTTTAAGTCAGGTGTCCATGGGTAGCCTAGCTCATGTGGATGGTGGTGATAGGGAGATGGCTAGAGAGGTGCATAGATTGGCTAGATTGGGGGTGAGGTTGGAAGATGTGGGTAATGGTTTTTTTGTTGTTGATGGTTCTAAATCCTCTTTGGTTGATGAGTAATAGTAAAGCAAGATCTAGAGTCCTCCTTGCTTGAATTGAAGGCCTTAGTGAAAGAGGAGAAAATAGAGGTTTTCTCGCAAGGGGGAGATGGGCCCCTTAGATACTAAGGTAAGTTGTGTATGCCATGTGTTGATGGTTTGAGGGAGAGAATTCTTGATGAGGCCCATAATTCTTCTTATTCTACCTACCCCGGTTCCACCAAGATGCATAGAGACTTAAGAGATGTGTATTGATGGGAGGCATGAAGAGGGACATTGCCAAATTTGTTTCTGGTTCCCCTAGTTGTCAACAAGTCAAAAAATGAACATTGACGACCAGGTGACCTAACCCATGATGTAGAGATTTTGACTTGGAAGTGGGAAGTGATTAATATGGATTTTGTAGTTCCGTTGTTTAAGACTAGAAAAGGTTTTGATTCCATATGGGTGGTGGTTGATAGGATGACAAAATTGGGTCACTTTCTACTGGTCAAGAATACATATGGGGCTGAAGAGTATGCAAGTCTGTACATAAATGAGTAGGTAAGGTTACATGGGGTTCCTTTACCCATTATATCAGATTGTGGTGCACAATTTACTTCACACTTTTGGAAGTCTTTTCTTTTTAAAGGGGTCTTGGTACTAAAGTTCACCTAAGTACGACCTTCCACCCTCAAACGGATGGCCAAGCTGAAAGGACAATTCAACCATATGAGGATATGCTTAGGGCTTGTGTCTTGGAGCTTAAATGTAGTTGGGATGACCATGTTCCATTGATTGAGTTCACCTACAACAATAGCTATCACTCTAGCATCGGTATGACTCCTTTTGAGGCTCTCTATGAGAGATGTTATAGATCACTGGTGGGTTGGTTTGAGGTTAGAGAGGTAGCTTTATTGTGGCCAGAGCTAGTTATAGAGGCTCTTGAGAAGGTTATGATGATTAGGGAAAGGTTGAGAAAGGCCTAAAGTCGTCAAAAATCCTATACTGATGTTAGGAGGAATGACCTAGATTTCCAAGTGGGTGATTTGGTCTATTTGAAGGTGTCTCCAATGAAAGGTGTGGTCCATTTTGGTAAAAAGGGGAAGTTGAGCCCAAGGTATGTTGGTCCTTATGAGGGGTTAGAGAGGGTTGGCAAGGTAGCTTATGAGTTGAAGTTGCCTAGTGAAATGAATTTGGTTCATCTGATGTTCCATGTCTCTATGTTGAGAAAATGTGTTGGTGATCCTAATATCATTGGGCCTCTTAATGTTGTGGGTATTGTGGGGGATAACTTTACTTATGAGGTGATTCTAATTCAGATCTTGGATAGGAAAGTAAAGAGATTGAGGAACAAAGAGGTGGCATCTGTTAAGGTCCTTTGGAGTAACCAACAAGTTGAAAGCGCTATATGGGAGGCTGAAATGGACATGCAAAAGTGGTATTCTTATCTTTTCCACTCCACTCAAGCTAAGATACTATTCCTAAGTCTCATATGTGAACTCAAGTCATACATTTCAGCCACTGTGTCATTCATGTTTAAGTTGGTAAATGTATGATGATTTTACACTTATGTTGAGAATTAAAAATGGTGTTTTACATGTTAAGTTGCATTCGTGTTGGGGCTTATTTTCTCATGATCAGTCTTGTCTTGTCCATCTCTTTTACATTCGGGGACGAATGTTCCCAAGGGGAAGATATCATAACAACCGTAAAAAGTGCCCTAAAACGTGCCTCGAAATGCCCAAAATTTTAATTTCCATATATCTTAAAATTCATTCGCTATTTCAAAAATCGGACTTCATATTTGTGATGAAGAGGTCAAAATTAGGTGAAAAAGGGTCTAACACCAATTTAAGAGCGAAAGATTGGCAATTATAAATTTTTAAGTGACGAATTCCAGAGAGCAATCCGCCACCCTCGCGCAACACGCCAAGAGCATGCTCATGTATAATTTTGCCTCTGTGTCCTCTCCATAATGCGGAGAGGTGTATTTTCACAAATACACCTCGCGCAACACGCCAAAAGCATGCTCATGTATAATTTTGCCTCTGTGTCCTCTCCAGAACGCGGAGAGGTGTATTTTCACAAATAGTGTTTTTCCTGTGCGGTCCAAATATTCTAAGTGTTGGGCCCAAATTTTGCCAAACATGTTTTTATCTGTACTTATCCAAATTTCACCCTTATATCATCCTAAACATTTCACAATACTCCTAAAAACACAGACATATTTTCATTCCAAAATTCATGACTCAAAACCCTCATCCGAAACTAAGGATTTTCTTCAAGCTTCCATTTTCAAACTTCACCAAGAACTTCTCCAATAAGAAGGTATGTGGTGTTGAACCATTGATTCCTTTCACCCATGGTGCCTAGGTCTCCTTTTTACTAATATTGCATGATTTAAAGATGATTTTACATGTGGGTATTGTATATTGAGAAATTTACTGCACGGTGATTTTAGTTCATGAAAGTATGGTTGTTTTAGCATATTTTGAGCTCTAAATCTTGGATCTAATGTTGGATTTGATGAGGGGTTTTGATGTGAATGTCATAGGGGTATTGCAAGGTGTTGATTGATGGTTTTATTACAGATTTTCTTGCATGATTTCATCTCTAAATTGCATGGTCTTCTACTCCCATTACACACCCCTCAAGTGTTTGATAAAATTTTCGGATAGGGTTTCTTGTGAAAATGAAGGTTCAAAGCATGAGATATGATATGATTGACGGGCCAAGTGCTTGATAAAATTTTTGGTTATGGTTTCTTGAGAAATTGAAGGTCCAAAACATGAGATATGATTTGAATGATGATATAATGATGAAATGAGCTTATGAACATGATGAATTCTATATAAAGTGTTGCACTAGACCATACTCAACCGAGGTGGAGTTTTGTACTCATCAACTATGTGAGTGGTTTGTACTTCGCCACTTAGGATGACTGGGGTGTGACCATCATCAACTGAGGTTGGGGTTTGTACTCATCAACCATGTGATACATTTGTACTTCGTCACCAAAGATGATGGTGTGTGACCATCATCAACCACATGAGGGGTTTGTACCATACCACCTAGGATAATAAGGTGCGAGCATCATCAACCAACCAAGGTTGGAAATCTAGTATGGTCTGTTCTTCACATATAATATCTTATATGAGCATAAGTTATTTAAGCATATTTTACCTATGCATTAATCATACATGTTATACTGTTATATCATCTCTATTTTCTATTGTTATGCATATTGATTATGAAGCTTATCTCTTGTTGCATTGCATCCCACATACTTATTACATTCAAATATACTAACGCATACCCTTGCCTATATTATATCACCATGTAGGAACCGGTGCTCAAGTTGATCATCCTCCTCTTCCATGTGGCTAGATCGATCCTACTCAAAACTAGTTTGTAAGTCCTCCACTCTGGGTACCTTAGTCAACATTGCCATTATCCATGTATTGAGACACTTTCTTATGTCCTATTGACTATGAGGGTGAGCCCGATAGCTTTATCTTGGCCCTCCCTCTATCCATGTATTTAGAGGTATTTGCAGGACAAGTTATGTATTTATGTTATGAGCTTGACTCTTGCCTCTTGATTATGATGTTTAAGAAAGCTTTCCCTTAGCCTCATTGCCCCTTTATCTTACTTTATGTCTTTAAATGCTTCCATGACTGATAATATGTAATGACAAGTGAAGAGGCCTGATTGGGGTCCCTTCGGGTTCCCCATTCGCCATGTCACATCTAGGCCGTAGGCTTGGGTCATGACATAGATCCAACACATTCAAATCCATATGGATGCACTATTTGTTTGCATAAAATGGACATTAAATAGACCAGCAATGTCCAAGGGATGCTTTTACAATTGCTAGTGCAGCACTAGACAATTAATGCTTTGCGTTCATGCAGGGTGAGGCGCGATTATGAATGGCACAGCCGAGCAAAGCACCACCTTTTCAAAGTCATACCCATATTTTTGGAGAAGGGGCAGCCTCCAAGGCTCCGTGTTCGTGGAGGCTAAGGGGGTGGCCTTTATATATGTGCTTCAGTTCTTGCGAACATCAACAAAACCCAACTTCTCCAAGTCATAACTTTTCTATACAACTCTATTTTTGATCATTCCAAAACCTACGTGAATTGGATTTTTGCAAGGAACATTATGGGGTGTCGGATTCGAGCACTGCATATTTTGAGGTAAAAACACTATTTTAAATGATTATGTTCTCAAAATATGTGAAAACTTTACATTTTAATATCTCAACCGATTCTTGACAAAATTAAGTAAAATATGAATCTAGGCTGTTCTACTCATTGTGGGGAAAATACTGATATGCTCAGATCCTGATAAATTTAGTTGTTTTCATGTTTTCCCCATAAAGAATGTAACTTCATTTTTGAGCCAATTCTTAGCCTTCTAGGGTTCGTTTTGGGCTAAATTATTTCCTGTAGTCTTGACACGACATGGGAATCACTTTATGAGAGTTTGTTTCTGATTTCATGCATGGGGACTAAGTTTCCCTATTTTAAGTTTCCCTATTTTAGGCACTATTAAAATAATTTCACCAGTTTTTCAAGATTTTACAACCAATATGACAGTGGTAACATTGTGAATTGTATTTTCATAGTTGAACAGTGTAGGGAAGTGATTAATAGTAGAAAAACTTATTTAGAGTGATTCAGGACGTCAGACATTGGCTTCCATGTAGGCTAAGTATTCAATAAACCTTAGACTGAGTTGGAATATATGCACATTGAGCTGATGTGGTGGGGTTTTACCCTTATGTTGGTAGGATATTAGCTGTAGTTTTGTATTAACTGGTATGTTTGATCATAATGAGGCCTGGTAAGGGCTGTATATAGGGTGATGCCATAGGGCATGTACGTATTCTAGCCTAACTCTTGCCCATGTGAGTATGTTGCCTGATGCTATAGAGATATATTGTATGTAAGGTTGTTTAGGGATTTTAAGCCATGTTGTGACTTGGTTATGGGGATACTTGTGATACAGCTAGCATTTCCAATGTCTTACTTTTATTACATATGGTTGGCTAGATTATGGAATACTTGGCCCAGCTAAGTCTGGTTTTACACTGTTCGGTAACTTATACATATATACATACACTCTTGTATACTATTGTTGGTTGCTATGTCCTGGTTTCACCATACCTGGATATGGGGTTATCTATCTTTATCTGAGGGATGTAATGGTTATGTGTGAGGTTGGAGGGGTAGGATTCTTATCCTGAGGAGTAGTATGACTTTTGAGATTTAGATCCAAATAGTCTAGGGAGAGGCTGACTATTCCTATGCTCCGAGACCTAGATAACATACCATGCGGTCTGTAGTATCCAGTGGCCATCTTAGAGTATTTGAGGCCTGGGTAATGCTCCCTAGGGTCTGTAGTCTCTGGTGGCCATGTCTGAGTATGCCACGCCTGGATGTCGATTCTAAAGGGGTCCAAGCAACTTCTGATATTTTAGGTCTGGGACCCTATTGAATACATTTTAGGTCTAGAACACCATTGATTGATATTTTAGGTCAGGGACCCTATTAATTATGTCAGGGTATTTTTTCTCCTAAGGGGGATTAGTCCATCATTATTATGTATGTACTTGGATTGGGTGTCATATTTTGACACAGGATCGGGTGTCACGTTTTGACATGATACAATACTTAAGGTCAAGGACCCAATTGATGTAGGGTACCTGGGGTCGAGGACTTTATTGATTACCCAAGGATCCACACATTTATCCATACCCTTACTGTACGTGGTGTACCCTTTGGGCTAATGGGGGCTGGGGGTGTTCAGGCTTAGATCTTAGGGCCTTAAACCTACATATAACTTGACCCTGGACCATATTAAATTAAGGGTTAGGTTCCATGATGATTCAGTTAAGTGAGAGTTACAGGGTCAACCTATTCTGTCCTTATCATTTGATATGATTGCACTTCACCTTGGTCGGTTCAGTTGGGGTTGGATTTATTAGATTTGTGTAATATCTATTTTTAGCTTCTATATGTATATTATTTCACTCAATTACTCGATGATTCCTACTAGGTTTCTTATTTCTGGTACTCGCCCCCTACTTTTTGCATCATCCAAGTGTGCATGCCTAGGTTCTAGTCGCATGCGCCGAGTTTTGGGGGATTCGTGAGCATTTAAGAGACTTTTGGTAAGCACCGACATCTTTGGCTACTTTTCAGTCTCCTTCCCTTTTATTGTCTATCTTTATATGCAGACACAAGACTTGTACATGTAATGACACAAATATTGTACGATTTTGTAGGAACATGGAGTTTCAGTTTTTAGAAGTTTTTAGACCAAGTGGCACTCCAAGGAGGACCCCATGGCTCGTGTTAGGTCACACGGACTGTGTAGGGTCATATGGAGTGGCCCTTGGCCCTTAAATGTTGTTTGGTCAAAAATTGTGAGGATTAAAAACTTAAAGGGACATCACACATGACCCCACATGGTCCGTGTGACACTCCACGGATCATATGGTAGGCCATGTGATGGCCTTGGCATGAAGTCCCAACATTTTGAGGCTAAGTGAGGTCCCTCACACGGCTCATGTGATGCCCCATGGATCGTTAGGGTGATCGTATAGCCTCCGAGGTGAAAGATATTCTAAGTATTGTTTCACTCTTGACTTGGAAGATTTTATTGTAGTTAAGGTTGGTGCCACGGGCAGTGATATGAACCATGTGAAGCCATACAACCCATGTGGCCCAACTGTATGGCTTACTTTTGGCTCAAATGTTCTAAGTATGGGATCTTCAAGATCAAGCTAAGTACACTCTAAAGCCTTCAATTCAAGCTTACTTATATTTTTTAAGGTCATCATGGGTCTCCTACATCAAGCCAAGTTCAAAGGAATTCTATTGGCTAAGTTTCTCACAAGTACCGATAGAAGGGTCAAATTTAAAGGGTCATATATCATAGCACAAAAGGAACTGGGTGGACTACAACCTATCATAATAAAGCTCTTTGAATTGAAATTTCAATGCACTTAGTTTCACCTCATTTAGAGTTTGTATGAAGAAGTTATACCTATATCCGTAGGACTCGTCTGTGTAGGGGTATATGGGTTTTCTTTAATTCCGTTTCATTAATGGTTGTAACACCCCATGAAATTACTAAAATGCCCCTAAACCATAATCATGCGCACAACACATATTCCATTGCTTCGATGGGAAATTTGAGATCGTATTTGCGATTAGCAGGGAAAATTGAGTCAGAAAATGGCGTCGACCCGATTTAAGAGGAACCGGAGCGAAATAACAATTTCACAATTTTTTTCTAGGAAGTGTCTGTCCGTGTCCTTGGTGCAACATAGACAGAATGTGCACCTATACTTACTAGTTGTTTTTTCATTTTTTTGACGAAATTTGAGAATTTGCGATAAAGCAAAAATGCACTATTCCGTGCCCCTGACGCGACACGGAGCAATTTAAATATTTTCAGACCTTTTCTTTTGATTGCGGGAAGGGCATTTTGGTCCTTCCAAACCTATTTTAATACCCTAAAACATGTTTTTAAGGCTTATTTTGTATGAAAGGGTTTCTAAACCCATATATTTCTAAGGAAAGATATAAGTTCCAAGAGGAGAAGAAGAAGAGGGGTTGAGGAATTCCAAGCTCGAGTTCGATTCTTGTTGAGGGTTTGTATGATCTTCAATTCCATATATGTAAAAGCTACCCAAAAATATGGAATTTTTCTTCCATGTGCCCCAATTTGTAGATCAAGTTGTGAATTGCTAGTTGATGGGTCTTGAGTTGTGATTCTTGAAGAACTTCTTGGACATTGTCTTTACTTCTTGAGCATTATCTTTAATTTATATATGTTATCTCAACTTGATGATTACCATACTTATATCTACTGATTATATGCATTAATGTATTACTGTTTAACTAAATTTCATGTTTCCCCTTGTTTAACATAGCAAGAATGAACTTAGGGGTAATGTCTAGAGCCTTGATTGTTTGAATGTGATGATTGATGAAGTCTGAGACTTGGGATGAGTGGTGTGATGGATGAAATAGATAAAAGTGATATCCTTGAGGTTTAAATGAGTTTTAGATAAGAGTTTGAAAGGAAGAATATATTTCTTGAGTTGATAGGATGATAGATAAGAGAAGGGCCCTACTTGAGAGAGGGGTTGGTTATATGACCAGTCTGACCTTGATAGACTTATGAGCATACTGAGTCCTGGGAGGAGTATTATAACCAATATGGGTAAGAGTGAGTCCCACTTATACTCATCAACTATGTGGCCAGCGCAGGAGAAGATTGGACCTTGAAAAGCGGATTGTTCCATTGTCCCGCAAAGAACTTGATAGACTTCTTTTGGGATCCCCGACAGACTCGTCATGTACCCCATCAAGGTATCGGAAGGATGTGGTAGTGATATCTTTTCACTGTATCATTACCGAGCTCATAGGTGGTAGTTGTCGATTATAGAAACTTTTAGATAGGATTCTTTGTTGATAGTGCTCTGACGTTGATGTGATTGTATGATGTCTTGATGGATAGTGAGGTGATAGAATTCTATCCTTTACTTTGAGTTAAGGATGAGTGATTGATGAGCTATTGTTATTGCAAATTGTTTACTTTAGCCCATTTACATATAGTACATTCCATGTACCAACGTCCCTTTGGTGCAACATTATTTTATGATGCAGATTCTGTAGATAGAGGACTTCAGCAGACTAGTCATTGAGGCTCAGAGCTTATTCTTTCAGACCTTGGTGAGTCCTCCCCTGTATTTGGACGATGATTATTTCATTAGCTTTATTTCAGTATTTTTCTTTAATTGTGTTAACCGTGACTTATCATGGCACCTTCCTAGATGTTAGTCATATAGGCTTCGTTGACATAGACAGCTGATGGTTAGTATTAGGATTATTTATTTCCCACTTCTTTTTTATTGAGATACTTCTTCGTATTATTCCATGATAGTGATTGTGATTGACCACTAATAGTTTATTATTCTATTTAATCTTCCACTTATGAATTGATTGAACGAATGCAATGAGACTAGGTGGTCCGCTTGGGGACTAGAAATAGTCTTTGAGTGCCAGTTACGCCTAGGGTACCCTCCCGAGGCGTGACAAATTTGGTATCAGAGCATACAGTTTGAGTTTCCTCGGGAATATATGAAGCTATATCTATTAGAGTCTTGTTTATGAGTATGTTGTGCACTACACATCATAAGCAGGAGTCTATAGGAAATTAGGAAGTGTTACCCTTTTTCTATGATATGAGTTCATGCGATAGAGTTTAACCTTGTGGAAATCTTATTCTAACTTGTGTATTTTACGCTTATAGAGAATGCCGCCAAAGAGAATCGCTGCTCAAAGAGATGTCCCAGCCCTAGCTACTCATAGTGCTCAACCCGAGGCGCTAGTTCATATCGAGGCTAGGAGACGGGGATGACCACCTAGGACTATTAAGGTTCCATAGGCGCCCCCTGCTCAGCACCAACTAGCTCCCACTACCGAAGTATAGTTTAGGGGACCTGTCACCATGGTGACTTAGTTGGTGGCCTCATAGGGGAACAACCAAGGTTCCCAATCTTTTGGCTCTCTCACAGGAGCCCCCAGCTGCAACCAGACTTAAAGACTTTCTGAGGATGAACCTGCCTGTTTATAGGGGGTTGAAAGTGGAAGAAGATCCATAGAAATATATTAATGAGATGTATAAGGTTCTAAAGGCGGTGTATGCTAATGAGATCGAGAGAGTTGAGCATGCTTCCTACGAGCTGAAGGATGTTGCAAATTAGTGGTACAACTAGTGGGAGGAGAGCAGACATGAGGGTGCAGAGCCTGCAGCTTGGGAAGAGTTCAAGACAACCTTTCTTGACCACTTCTTTCCTCAAGAGTTGGGTGAGGCAAAGGTGGATGAGTTCATGAATCTGAAGCAAGGATGGATGACTATGAAAGAGTATAGCCTCATGTTCATCATGTTGTCTAGGTATGCTCCAGAGATGGTGAAAGACATGAGACCGAGGATGAGGAAGTTCATATCTTGTCTGGACAGACACGTGCAGAAAGAGTGTAACGCTGGTTTGCTAATTTTTGGCATAGACATCACCAAACTTATGGTGTATGCCTAGTAGATGGAGGAGGACAAGAAGAAAGATAGAGAAGAGCAGATTAGCAGAAGGCGAGATCAGTGGGACATGAGCCTAGCCAACAGAGACAAAATAAGGGTGACAAGTCCTATTTCAAGAGGAAATCATCTCATCTTGCATAGTCTGTAGCAAGTGCACTCGTGCAGTCAAACAGGTATGATCAGAAAATGTGGGGTTATCAAAATTTCAGGGCTCTGGGTGCCCAATCATAGGACAGTGTAACCTAAGGCACAGGGGAAAGCCACCTTATGGCAAGCTTCATTTGGGTGAATGCCATGTGGGAAGAGATATTTGTTATTCATATTGAAAGGATGTTCACTTCATTTTTGAGTGTCCCAAGAGGAGGCGAGGTAAGGGGAGCTGCAGAACACAGTCATCCATAGCCCTTCCAACGAGCAGTCAGTAGAGAGGTGCTACTACTGGTATAGAAGACGGGATGAACTGCCTTTATTGCTATGGGTAATCGACTAGAGTAGGAGGCTGCACTAGATGTTGTCATGGGTATGCTTTGAGTTTTTTACTTTCATTGCAATACATCAATTGATCTGTGTGCCAGCTTGTCTTTTGTGACCCCTTATGCAGCTAGTATGTTTGGGATTTTTCCAGACTATTTTCTTGAATCTTGTTCTATTTCTACTCCTACTGGTGAGTCTATCTTAGCTGAGAGAGCTTACAGGGATAGTGTAGTGTCTATTTATCATAGAGACACCTTAGCTAACTTGGTAGAGTTTGAGATGGTGGATTTTGATGTAATAATAGGCATGGATTGGCTTCACGTCTGTTATGCCTCTGTTGACTATAGAACCCAGATTGTTAAGTTCTAATTACCTAATGAGCTTATCATAGAGTGGAGAGGGACTTTTGTTTCCCTTAAGGGCAAATGTATCTCTTATATTAGAGCTACGAAGTTGATCTCGAAAGGTTGCATCTACCACCTTGTGTGAGTTAAGTCTAATGATATTAAATCTGCTACTCTTGAATCAGTCCCAATTGTAAATGAGTTTTCTGAGGTAGTTCTTAATGATCTTCTTAGAGTCCCTCCAGATTAGGAGATTGACTTTAGGATCGATATTCTTCTCGAGACTAAACCCATCTCATTTCCATCTTACAAAATGGTCGTCGTAGAGTTGAAGGAATTGAAATAAAAGTCGAAAAACTTGCTATGTCTCACCTTAGGGTGCTCCTGTTCTATTCATGCATAAGAAAGATGGGTCTCTGAGAAAGTATATAGACTATCGACAATTAAACAAGGTTACCATAAAGAATAAGTATCCTCTTCCAAGAATAGATGATCTATTTGACTAATTTCTGGGTGCTACTTGTTTTTCAAAGATAGACTTCAGATAGGGTTACCACCAATTGAAGGTGAGGGAAAGTGACATCCCAAAGACAGCCTTTAGGACACGGTATGGCCACATTGAGTTCTTGGTCATGTCTTTGTTGATAGTACTCTGACAATGATGTGATTGTATGATGTCTTGATAGATAGTGAGGTGATAGAATTTTCTCCTTTACTCTGAGTTGAGGATGAGTAATTGATAAGCTATTGTTATTGCGAATTGTTACTTTAGCCCATTTTACATATAGTACATTCCACGTACTAATGCCCCTTTGGTTTTGCATCATCTTATGAATAAGATTCTTTAGGCAGAGGACTTCAGTAGCCCAATCGTTGAGGTTCAAAGCTCATTATGTCAGACCTTGGTGAGTTCTCCCTTTCATTCGGAGGATGATTATTTCATTAGCTTTTTTTCAATATTTTTCTTTGATTGTGGTAACTATGGCCTATCATGGTACATTCCTAGATGTTACTAATAGAGGCTTCATAGACATAGACAGTTGATGGTTAGTGTCAGGATTATTTATTTCCTGCTTCTTTTCTATTGAGATACTTCTTTATATTATTCTATGATAGTGATTGTGATAGCCCACTGATAGTTTATTATTCTATTTAATCTTTCGCGTATGAATTGACTGAACGAATGCAATGAGACTAGGTAGTCCGGTTGGGGACTATCAATAGTATCCGAGTGCCAGTTACGCCTAGGGTACCCTCCCAGGGCATGACAATGGTATTCTCGTAAAATTTGGTTATTTCTATTGGTCTTTTGGGATTTCCTATTCTATCTAATGTTCTTATAAAGACCTAAACCCAATACCAAACATTCAAAGCTGACTCCTCACATTTTAAACTCTTTCAAATTCCTCTCAAGAACACTTGAAGAGTTTTAACTTGGGGATCAAGGCAAATTCAATCTTCTTCAAACTTCTATTGCAATTTCTTCCATCGGGTCTAGGTATGTGGGTTTGATCTTTGGTTCCTTCCAACCAAAGAGACCCAAATCTTTTCAATCAAAATTTCATGAATTTAAGCTCTCTTTGAATATGGGTTTTCACTATTTTTATTTATTAAATTAATTTGATGTATGAGCTATATATATTTGATGATTTTAAGTTACTTTAAGCCATATTATAATGATTTACATTGAATTTATGAGATTATGAATATGCATGTCCCGTTTCAATTCTTGTTTATGCATGAGTGATTATACTATGATTTTAAATATGGATTTAATGATGTTTTCACTTGAATTTCATATTATATTGTTGATTTTAGATTGAATCTTAATTACCTATGCTATCTTCATATCATTCATGACATTTGAATTCATAACAATGGATTATTTTGGAAATTTTGAAATTGGTTAAGCCCAATTATGTTCTATGATATAATTTTGATAAGATATTGATTATGACAAGAATGTGATCACATATATGTCTATGATTATGGCTCTTTGAGCATTTTTGGTGGTTGCACCATCTTGTATGTGAATGGGCTATTCCTATGAATTAGTATTATGACTATGAAATTATGAATTTTGGCATTTTAGCCTAAGTATGAATTATTATGAATGATGTTTGGCCTTTATGCCTAAGAATGCATTTAAATGGTTTTTGAAATGATTGTTGTCTCTTTTGAAAGCATGTAAATATATACGTATATGTATTCTTGTGGGATGACAACTTGGCACCGATGGATTGGGGGTTTTTGGGCTATCCCTAAGGGCCCTCTCCATTTCCTTGAACTATGTGCCTATCATAGGTCCTTTCCAAAATAGGGATGCCCAAAGGGAAAGTTACCTTCAAAATAGGGATGCCCATAAGAAGAAGACCACCTTCAAAAGTTGCCTTCGAAATGGTTTACCCTTGGCAAGTAGACCACCTCTTTACCGATGAGGGGATATCATCAGGATTCCAAGTAATCGCTTAGTTGGTCTTACTTATGTCAGTTGAGGTCATAACCCCACTATATATATACCCCGTCCCATCTTATCACTAAAGGCATTGTTGGACATCTTATAGACTCTTGTACGGATATGTGATATGTGTTGTAGTTTGGAATTTATGATTATGGTTATCTATTGGATATTACAATGGTGGTTTGGCTATGAGAATTGTGATAAGTATGTATATTTTGATGTGGAAATATAGAAGATCCTAAGTCTCGAATTGCCCCCATAGTGTGAGTCATACTTATCCATCCTTTAGTCTTTATATGCTCTGTGTTATGTGAATCCATATTAATCCCTTTCCCTATTATATCCCCATAGCATGAGTCCTATTTTACCATCGCTTAGAATTATGTGTTTACTATATGAATATGCTTCCGAATAGATGATGTGAATTTTGGATACTTTGAGGCTTGTTTGGGGACTCTCTAGTTCACATTCGTCATGTCACTCCTAGACCCTAGGTCCGGGTCAAGGCAGAGATGGTATCAAAGCACTAGGTTCATAAATGGTCCGCGGAGTCCAACATGCCATGTCAAGTAGAGTCTAGTTCTAAGTACGTGAAAGTTTCTAAGAGAGATTGCAAGAAGGGGATTGAGGATTTCCAAAGTTCGGCTCAAATTCTTGTTGAAGATTACTACAATCTTCATCCTAGGTATG
>DF360399.1:42333-52614 GCA_000787875.1 Solanum virginianum | reverse complement strand
ATATGAAGAGCCCCAGTTTCTTGAAGATAGATTGAGCTATGTCGCAGGACTAAAGGACGTGATGACACAATATGGGCTCAAGTGGATGATGGATAAGCTTGGACAATATTCTCCAATTCTGGTACGAGAATTCTATGTAGCTTACACAACCACTATTATTCGTGATCTTCCCAAGGGGAAGAGACCTTTTACAAGCCAAGATTAAGAGAGGTACTAGTGAAAGGGTGGCAGGTTGATATTTTATAGAAAATGATTTGCCATGAACTCTTTGGTCTCGAGTACCGAGTCTCAAGATTGACAGATGAGTATGACTATCGATTAAGGCAGGCTAGAACTGCATTGATTTCAAAGGATTAGGTACAAAGGACAGAGTTGATGAGATGGGTGGCCAGTCACATTGCTGAGTAGGGTCCAGAGCCTGCTTAGGTCACCGCCCACATAGAGGATATTGTTAAAGCCTCTCTTTCTTGCCCCGACAAATTTAAGTGGGCAGTTATTAGCTCTCGCATCCGGCCTACTTTGGCAGATAAAACACTTACAGTGGAGTGAGTGGTATTGGTTGTTAGCAGCTTGGCTGGCTATGACATAGATTAGGCCTGACTTATAACGGAGCAGTTTCATGAGTTGGTGCTCAAGGGCCATCTCCATCCAATTTCTAGGTTTGATTTATAGACTTTGTCTAGAGTCAAAGGTGGAGATATTGCATCATCTAGATCATTTAGTTGCAACCCAACACACTCTAGAGCTCAGCCTGATAAAGGCTGATGAGAACTCTATGGTATTTCAGAGGACGCATCCTCCTCTTATGCCTAAGATGTTTGCTCTAGAGCCACCATTTGAGGGTTCGCCAACTGCCACTACTACTACTCCAGTTGCTACTACTAATAAGAGACCCTAGTAGCCTGAGGCATTCGATGTTGAGAGTTGTTTGACTATAACTGCTCCTGCACCAGAGGCTAGTACTTCAAAGACTTCTACACTGAGCATAGTTTATGTGTCTGTTGTTTCAATTTAGGCCATGGCGCAATATTTATCATGAGCTGAGGCCTAGTTATCCTGGCCTCTTTAGTAACTTAGGCCATAGGTTCGATAAACTATTGCGGATTCAGAGGAGTGATGCAAGACATTCAACATATCTACTATTCAGGAGCGTGTTTCTATGGTGGATACCGATATTGATGCCTTTGAGAACTGGGTGCTGAAGTGGTTAGCCGAGGCCCGACCTTTAGATTTGTCAGTCATACATGAGGTATTGCAAAGCTCAGGGCTGACATGACAGCTTCACTTGCAACGCCCACATTACCAGAGTCTACACATATAAAGCTGCTATTTGACTTATTTGCCTCTATAGACTTCCTTAGAGAAGCGCCCTTGCACAGATTAGGACCTAGTTGAGTGAAATATATGTGCAAAGTGCCCCGTGATTGATGAGGGTGAAGAGGATGATTTGGATGTAGAGGACGAGCTCGAGCTGGTCTTGCAGACATCAAGGCAAAAAGAAGAGATGAGGCTAACCTAGGAACATGATAGGGTGATGGATATTAGTCCATCTAAACATAGTGGAACAGTTGACAAGACTACCCCACAGGAAGGGATGGCTAAACTCAACCATAGATGGCTCTTAGGCGTCAAGATATTATTTTTGACCCCTACTATTATATTTTTGCTTGATTTTGTGCATTGAGGACAATGCACAACTTTTTTAATGGGATGTGGATAGTTATGGGTCTTGGTGATGTTTGAGTAGCTTATGGTCCATAACTATCCCAAATTTTAACCCCACCTTTTCTTTCCTGTGTTCATATTCCTTGTGGATATTAAATTTCTGTTGAGCACATTTAGAATGTTTAGATAATATTTTTAGCATGTAGTACTAATACTTTTGGCATATAGCATGTTGTTTTTATGTTTTGTTTTGAAAATTGATACCTACTAAAAAAGTTTTGATTAGTAGATAATTGGAAACCATGTATGTTTGGGTGTTTCGCAATAGTTGTTTTGATAATTGAGGGTAATTTGAGACATGAAGCATAATCTGTGAGTTGCTTGTTGATAATGTTTTGCAATGCCATGTGAGTCTGAGCTTATTTTTATAAATTCGTGCATTTTATACTAATTCAGAACTTGCCTTGTTACTCTAAGTTAGATTGTAGATTAAATGGATTAGGAAGGAGCTTATTTTTATAAATTCGTGCAAATTATACTAATTCAGAACTTGCCTTGTTACTCTAAGTTAGATTGTAGATTAAATGGATTAGGAAGAAATATTAGGCCTTTGTTCTTTAATTAGTCTACTTTAGCCTAATATAACCAATCAAATAATGTTTTATCCCTTGTTCTAAATATTTTAGCCTTACATGAAGCAATTCTTTCAAAAATACCTAATTAGCCTAACCTTGTCTAGTGAAAAACCTTGAAATTGGCCCTGGTCTGTCCTTGAGCATTGTGAACATTTGTTGAGGCAAAAAGCCTAAGTTCTAACCTTGACTAGTGAAAAACCTTGAAATTGGCCCTGGTCTGTCCTTGAGCATTGTGAACATTTGTTGAGGCAAAAAGCCTAAGTTGAGGGTGGTTACCAAAAGTGGCCTGGTTTGGGGAACATATATTGTGTACTTCAAAATAAGCTAAAGCCTAAGTTGAGGGTGGTCGGTGTAGGGGTAAAATCACTAATAGGTGGTAAGTTGGGAATGAGGAGAAAATGAAGAAAATCATGTACTGGGTAAAAGAAAAAGAAAAAATGCCTTAGAGTGAGATTAAAAAAAATGATGTGTAAAAATGATCCAAAAGCTGAAAAATGAGAAGAAAATACCCAGAAAAGCTTGAATGTTAAAAAAATGGAGAATAAGGTGAAAATGGCAGTTGATGAGGTGATAGTGTTGAAATATGTAGTTCAAGGATGGCTTCTAGTCACTATTTTTCCAAAATGTCACACCAAATCCCCCTGAGCAAATGTTACAAGCCTAAAAAGTCCTAAAGTATTCCTAGTCCAGTTGGTTGAAGATCTGAGTCATAAGTATACAGGTAAGCCTATGATATTAGTCATGATGCATGAACATCTTTAGTGAGACTGAGTGTTCTTGCCTAGTCCCAAGACTGAAATTGAAATCATCAGTGAGTGTTAAAATGAGACTTCTTTCTGTGAGGACATTTGCATTGCATTGTTATCATTTGACTTGTTTAGTGATTGTGGACTGTTGATATTCTTTTGCTTGTCATGGTTGTGTTGTCAAATGCACTAGTCTATTGTCATTTGCTAAATAGTTGCCTAATCTTGTTTTGAAATGTTGGTGTTGGTACTTGAGTTTGGATTGAGCATTATATATGCCATTGGGTTGGTGAATATATGATTCTATGTTATCTATATAGATTGAGTCATCTCTTGAGGACAAGCAACAATATTAAGTTGAGGGTATTTTATGCCTAAAACTTGAAATTTTGTGTGTTCTCAATGTAACTTTTGTTATTTGTATTTGTTTTTACAGAAGAAGTAGGTTGGCACAATTTTAGGAGGATTGCAGATGTTTGCTGGTTTGTGACCTTATACGAGACCCTCTACGAGTCGTAGAGTCATCTAGAAGTCCTAGATGAGGTTCCATGAAGAATTCTAGTAAAGCCTGAAGGTTTGAAGATCAACCACACGAGATCTCTTTATGACTCGTAGTTCACTTTATGAGTCGTACTGAGGAGTTTCATAGAGATTTCTAGAGAAAGATCAGAGAAGGACTAAAAGGTGCAGATGAGAACCACGAGAGGTCAATACAAGTCAAAGATTAGAGTATGACTCGTGGAGGTTTTTTGTAGCAATGAAGTCTAAGATTCAAGAAGCAGAACATGAAAGGCCGATTACGACTCTT
The DNA here is from genome assembly GCA_000787875.1 of Solanum virginianum. Classification (NCBI taxonomy): domain Eukaryota; kingdom Viridiplantae; phylum Streptophyta; class Magnoliopsida; order Solanales; family Solanaceae; genus Solanum; species Solanum virginianum. The sequence continues at coordinate 48,760 of DF360399.1, read as the reverse complement.
AATCTTACAAGTCACAATTGCGAGTCATAGAAGACGCCGACCAGTGTTTCTAATAATTTTAGGAACTTGTCTGTAAATACTATAAATAGTATAATTAGGTTATTTTTAGTAAGAAATACAAAAAAATAGAATCGAGAACATCATTAGAGCATTTTTAGGGTTTCAGACTTGGAGACAAAATAATGAAGAAGAGAATACATTTGTGGATTCATTGTATCTTTCAACCTTGTGATTCTCAATACAAATTAGGTTTGCTTGTTCTTCAATCTATTTGGGTAAGAGATTAATTATGTTTACTCAATTTATAATTTCTTTCTCTTACCATAACATGAGTAGCTAAATTCACAACTTAGGGTTATGGGAACCATGAGGATCTAACCAAACAAACACAGATTATTTGTAATTCTTAGAATGGATATTTGCATGTATTAATCAATTCTCATCGTATTGCATATTTTCTAGTGGTGGCCAACATTAGAACTTCCCTAGTGTTGCCTTCCCAATCCAGGTGGTAATGAATAGGAAAAGAGAAAATTAATTCTCTTCGTTTTGCATATTTTCTAGTGGCGGCCAATATTAGAACTTGCCTAGTGTTACCTTCCTAATCTAAGTGGTAATGAATAGGAAAAGAGATTGATTAACAGGATTCGATGATGTGTTCTCGTCTAATCAACCGAACTAGACCAAGGGGAGGTTGACTAGGACTACGGGTAATGGTTGGTATAGCACACTATGGAGATGGTCTAAGTACCATAGTGAAATTTGACCTTCTCCTTTAACCAAAAAGTTGGAAGAACTTAAATTACCGTCCTGCATGCGATATTCTAGTTGAGAATTGTGATATATGGGGATGTTGAGTTAGTGAATCATGGAGAACACAATACCTAAGTTGCTCTCCATTATTGATTGTCTTTTATTTTAGTTAATTTATTTAATTTATTATCAATCATTCCATTCCCCCTCTTTTTGGGAAGCTGAGTTAGTTAATACTTGAATTGTTTATTGGTGAATTAATTTTGAAAGTCTAGTTATTCTCTATGGGATTTGATCCTAACCTTGGTTAGGTTTATTACTTTGACAACGATCACTTTGACCTCAAAAGAGAAGTGTATCTTAAGTGTGATAAGAATTATGAAAGATCCTAAGTCCGTGTTGCCCTCAAAGCCTGAGACATACTTACCCGCCCCTTAGTTCTTATATGCTATGTGAATCCATGTTAATCCCTTATCCCTATGACATCCCCACAGCCTGACATATTTTTTTGTCACTTAGAACTGTGTGTTTACTATATATATATGTTTCCAAACCGATGATGTGAATATGGATACTTGAGGCTTGTTTGGGGACTCTCAGGTCCCAATTTTCCATATCACTCCTAGACACTAGGTCCGAGTCATGATAGTTTAGGAGCCTTGAGTATAGAAAAGTTGGCCTGAAAAATAACCTAAAGTCGAGTTCATGAGGGCAACTTATGGCTCATATATGTCCTATAGGCTATGAGGGCAACTTACGGCCCATAGGATTGACCCTTAAACATGAGACTTTAGGAAGTGAAAAATTTTCCAAGTGTGGGGTAACCCACAAACAAAGTGATGACCCATAGGATGCATTATGATCTATAGAAAGGGTCATGAGTGAGACTGTCAGACATGAAGGAAATTTGCATTTTGCTAGAAGGTGACCTACATGTCACCAAATGACCCCTGAAATATGATTTGACCCGTAGGATGATTCATGTAATAAGGCCCAGAAAGTAAGAAAAAATGGCTAATGCAGAAGGACTCTATGAGTCCAACCACGAACAATAGATGGTTACATAGCCTGTAATAGGTGTTCATGGTTTTAGGTTCAGCAAAGTCAGTTTTCAGGAAGTTCAGATGTGTTACCAGGCGAAAGGGACCTACAGCCCATGGGTTGACTTACGACCCGTAAGCGGGGTTTCGTAGGTTGAATTTGGTAGTTTAAATGAGGGGTAGTTTTATCATTTCCATCCTTTCTGTTCCTAAACTACAGTGTTTTGGAATGGGAAAGGGACCCTATATAAGTTTTTAAGCCCTAATTCCCTCATTCAATCCCTCATTCTTCACTCTCAAAATTTCTAAGGTAAAAAGCTCTCAAGAACAAGTTAGGGCAAATGTTAGGGTTCCAAGGTTTCTTTTTTAAAGTTTCAAGTTCGTTACTCCCAAGTTCCCTCAAAGTTTGTGAGTTGATTTATAGGTATCTTTCTACCCATAAAGTCCATTCTTAAGTATTTTACCTTTTCTTTAAGTTCATTGAGTTACTGTGCATGCTTATGATAATTTCATTATATTTATGTTATTAAATGCTACTTATGATGTACTACTACCATTCTACTAAGTACATATGCATGTTTGAACTATTGATGATGACTCCATGATGGGTCTCGATGTCGATAAAGGATGAGCATTTTTTATGCTCCTTATTTTAAAAAGAGAAATTTCCTTATGAATTATGCGATTGATGATTGTTCTATTTAAAAATCAAAGCCCACCTAGTTTTCAAGTTAAGTTTTATGATATATGATGATAATCAAGGCATTAAATTAAGTTTTAAGTAATGATTTATTAAAGATATAAACATGTTGACAATTACCCTAAAAGATATAATTCCCCGAGATGAAAAGGCAATTCTCACTTGGTGGTTCCTAATATTCGAGCTACTCCTATGATTACTACTTATGATTCTAAGTTGTAATGTAAAGAATTCCATGGGATGACTTAGCACCAAGTGGACTTGAGGTTGGTTTTCATCCCATTAGTTAAGGCATGACCCATTAAAGAAAAATCTCAATGTCCCTAACTATCTACTACCATATGGACAAAATGAAAATTAGTCATCTCCACTGCTTCTTAATTTTACTTCATTGCTAAAATAGCCCATAGCCCCTTTCCCTTAGTTTTTCCACAAATTGTTTCCATTAAGTGTCTATGAATGCTTAAGATTCTTAAGATGGCTTGGATGAGCTACCTTAAAGTGTCTCATTCGCTCTGTGATGACTAGGCCTCTAGGTCGGGTTGTTACAAACTTGGTATCAGAGTATGAGGTTTTAAAATGTTCCTCTGATATCCATGCATACCCCATAGCATAGGGTCTTATTCAAGGTTATAAAGTGCTCCACTAGCTTAAGTAAGTGGCTATGAGATGGTTTAGGAAAGTCTTCCCTTCTTTCTTATTCATGTAGTGTCTTAGAGTTGAATAAGTTTTTCCACTAACTAATTACGGGCTTTTGCTTTTTTCTAGATCATACCGCCATGAAGAGCTCCGCATCAATGAGGCACTCCAAAACAATTATGCTTTCTTGGATCGGTTCTTCCCAATAGAACTTAGGGAGGCAAAGGTTTAAAAGTTCATCAAACCTCCATGAAGAGCTCCGCATCAATGTGGCACTCCAAAACAATTATGCCTTCTTGGATCGGTTCTTCCCAATAGAACTTAGGGAGGCAAAGGTTTAAAAGTTCATCAACTTCAAGAAAGGGTCAATGAGTGTGAGATAGTATGCACTCAAATTCACCAAATTATCAAAGTATACTTCCTTTATGGTCACGGATCTGAGGGCTTGATTGACCAAGTTTATTTCCAATGTTTCTGAGTTGGTCTCCAAGGAATGAAAAATGGCCATGTTGGTCAAGGATATGGACATTTCCTACTTGATGACATATACAGAGCAAATCGAAGAGGAGAAGCTTTGTGAGAGGACAAGGAACTCCAAGAGGGCTCGAGTTGAAGGTGGGAGTTACTCTTACCAAAGGGGCGATGGTCAAGAATTTAAAAGTGGCCAAAAGTAAAGTGGGAAAGGTTCCACCAACACTCTTCCACTCCTCATCCATGAAAGGATAAAGGGGTGGCTCCCAAGCCCCAAAGTCCAAATTGCCCTAAGTATGGGAGGGCCTATAAGAGAGAATGTCTAATGAGTCCAATGCTTGCTTTACTTGTGCAAAGCCCGACCACCATAATGAGGATTATAGGGGTGGAGGCACAAGGCCCCAAGGCTAAAGGTTTCAAGTCCAAGGCAACCAAAGGACTAACCGGTTCTATGGTCTTTATGGTTTCCAAGAGGTCGAAGAAGCTCCAGATATGGTCATCAAAATATTAGGAGTTTGTGATTATGATGCATATGCACTTTTCGATCTGGAAGAAAATTTATCTTTTGTAACTCCATTTCTTGCATATAAGATTCATGCAAGTCCGGAATTCCTCCATATGCCTTATGAGGTAAGTAACCATGTAGGTGAGTAAATCATAGCCCGAAGAGCCTATAAAAGTTATCCCATTTCCATCTTGCATAAAATGATTCCATGTGTCTTCGTTGAGATTTCCATGGAAGAATTTGATGTGATTCTTGGAATGGATTGGTTGCATGCTTTCTATGCTTCCATTGGTTGTAGAACCTACAAGATCAAATTCCAATTCCCTAAAGAGCCAATTCTTAAATGGGAGGGTTGTCATGACCCAAGCCTAGGGCCTAGTTGTGACATGGTGAATGAGAAGTTTGGAGATGACCCAAATAAGCCTCTTGATTGTAACATGCACACATCTTTGGTTATGGAAGCAAAATTAAACAATAACAAGAATCAAATAAGAAAAATGGAAATCGGGGCTAAGGGAAGTATTTCAAATACATAAAAACATAAGAAGATTCAAGCTGGAAAATATATACAAACTTATATACAACATCTTTACTTTAGAATGGAGAGAGAGCTAAGACATTCCTAGTGCTCACCCTCATATAGAAAATATTCAACATAAGAAATAAGTCTCAACATAGCAAGGAAAATAATAGATTTTATCCTCGGGATTGAAGACTCGCCAAAGCTTTCTCCAAAGTATCAAACTAGCTACGTGGAGGAGGATGATCAAAAGGAGCTCCAGTTCCTAGATGGTGATATCATATAGGCATAGAGTATGCGTTAGTACATTTGAATGTACTAAGTATGTTGGATGTAATACAACAATGATATAAGCCATCATATTCAAAATGCATGCATATAGGCGATGGATATAATCTCAATATGACTTATATGATCAATGCTTGTAATAAAACATGTATGTAAAATATTTAACTTGCACATGATAATATATATTTATGTGGGAAAAGACCTTATCCGACATAGACCAAGTGAGCTACTACTTGAAACCCAAGAAATGATACCCCCTTGGTAAGGTGGTCAAGGCATGTCATTCCCTCGACAAAATGATCGAGGCATATCACCCTCTTGACAAAGTGTGATCTACTTCCCAAGGTAAACCATACATGATAACATGAACAATCCGCGGCATGTCACCCCCTCGACAAGGTGTGGTATAACTAGATGGATCCACTAGAAACCATAACAGGGATAGTATATAATCCTATGTGGCATATAATTTAGAGACTAAAGACTTCCTGTAAGTATCCCTTGAGTTCATCTCCTATCTTAAGCCTCAATCGGTGCTATGTCTAATCCCATGGAATACTTGAAATAGTCATAACTTGTATAACGTTTAAGAAAATGCTAATATGACATGAGTAGCTCATAAACATGCTTGACCTCTAATATTGTGCCTAACTTGAACATAACAGTAAATAATCATACATGATCCCTTGCCTTGACATGAATAGCTCACAAGAGGTTAAAATCTTGAAATAGGGCTCAACTTGATACTTGTAAGATCATATATACTTTTCATGAAATCAATACATACTTGAAAGCCCTTAATCATTATGAAGTCACTTGACTTGTAAATCATGTAAATGACTTGAGAATTTTTGTCATGTAATTTCATCGAACACATAGTGGGCTCATGATACTTGTTTAAAATTATGCAACTCAAGAGTATAACAAGATGCATAAAATCAATTCAAAATCGGCCCACCAATATTTTAGTAAAACCCCAATTGTGGGTATCATGAATTCCATATCAAAAGTTCGGCATAGTTCATAGTTTTCAAAACTCTAATCATGCATAGTCTCAATAGACAAAGATCAACTCATGGAATAAGCTTAAAGTAGACATTCATGCATATTCAATCAGTACTTGATAAAACCCCAATATAATTTATGTTTATATTTCCTAATAAAAGATACCCATAGGTAATACAACTTGAAATCATACAATTTTCACAAAAAGAGAAGGTTGGACTCTATGGGTGAAATGACCCATGGATGAAGTCCCACATACCTAAAACTTATGTTTTCTTGAGATAAGTTTGAAGGAAATTTGGAGCTTGGACTAGGTCCCTGAGCACCAAATATACTAGTTCGCGCCCCAAGCGCATCACGACCTGGGTGCCGACAGACACTGATTATGCAAAATTAGCAAAAATTAATTTTCACTATGGGTATTCTAAAAATCCAGGTGTTTCACACTAAATATTTCCCCTTGATCAAGAATATGAAGTCGGCTTTTCAAACTCATGCATGAATTT
>DF360399.1:29272-42276 GCA_000787875.1 Solanum virginianum | reverse complement strand
AGTCGGATTTTCAAAATCATGCATGAATTTTGAGATATATAGAAATTACGATTATGGAGCTTTCTAAAGCACATGTGGGCCATTTCAAGGGTATCAACTTTTCATGTGGAGTTTAGTTTATTTCCTTCGTAAAGGCCTCAAAATAATCTCCGAGGGGTGTATCTACCATTTAGTGAGGGTCAAAGATGACTCTTCCAAAGTTTCTTCTCTTGAGTCATTGTTCGTTGTAAATGAGTTTCCTGATGTCTTTCCAGATAGTTACCGAGTGTTCCTCTAAAAGGAAAGTAGGTTTTGGTATAGACCTCTTACTTGATACTTAACCTATCTCAATCTCACATTATAGAATGACTCCCTTAGAGCTGAAGGAGCTAAAAGATAAATTGAGAGATTTTTTGGAGAAGGGTTTCATTAGACCTAGTTGGTCTCAATGGGGTGCCCCAATTTTATTTGTAAGGAAGAAGGATGGGTCGCTCTGTATGTGCATTGACAATCGGTAACTCAATAAGTTCACCATCAATAATAAGTATCCTCTTCCATGAATAGATGATTTGTTTGATCAATTGCAAGGGACTACTTATTTCTCCAAAGTTGATTTGAGATATGGTTATCACCAATTTGGGTGTGAGAGAGAGTGACATCCCTATGATGACATTGCAGACTAGGTATGCTCACGTTGAGTTTGTGGTGCTGTCATTTCGCCTCACTAATCCACCGATGATATTTATGGACCTCAGAAATAGGGTGTTCAAGACCTAACATGACATGTTCTTCATGGTGTTTATTGATGAGATCCTTATCTAGTCTCAAGGTGAGCAATAGCATATGGAACACTTCAGGATAGTATTGATAACTCTGAGAAAGCAAAAGCTTTATGCAAAGTTCTACAAATGTGAGTTTTGGGTAGATAAGGTTGCCTTCCTTGGGCATGTGGTATCTACCGAGGGCATCAAGGTTGATCCTAAGAAGACTAAAGCCGTGAGAAATCGTCCAAGGCCATTAACACCTACTGACATAAGGAGTTTCTTAGGCCTAGACGATTACTATAAAAGGTTTGTACTAGACTTCTCCACTATTTCATCTCTACTTACCAAGTTGACTTAGAATAAAGCTAAGTTTGTATGGACAAATGAATATGCGAGGAGTTTCCAAACTTTGAAGGATAGATTGACTTCATCCCCAATATTGGAATTGCTAAAAGGGAATGATGGGATCATCATGTATCGTGATGCATCAAAGATTGGGTTAAGTTTTGTGATAATGCAAAATGGTAAAGTGATTGGCTATGCATCAAGGAAGTTGAAAGTGCATGAGAAGAATTACCCGACTCATGATCTTGAGATTGCGACGATTGTGTTTGCCTTAAATTTTTTGCGACTTTACTTGTATGGAGTTCGTGTGGACGTTTTCACAAACCACAAGAGTCTCTAGCATGTGTTCACCCAAAAGGATCTCAATTTGTGGCAATAGAGGTGGTTAGAGCTACTTAAAGATTATGACATGAGTGTGAAATATCACCATGAAAAGGCAAATATGGTAGCAGATGCCCTTAGTAGAATTTCCATAGGTATTGTGTCTCATCTTGAAGATGACGAGAAAATGGAGTTAGCTAAAGATGTTCATAGCTTGGCTAGACAGAGAGTGAATTGAGTGAGTCTAAAAGTGGTGGTAAAATGGTTCTTCATGGGTCCGTATCTTCTTTGGTTGATGAGGTTAAGGCTAAGCAGGTGTTTGATCCCACCTTGGCTGAATTGAAAACATTAGCAAAAAAGTGAAGGATAGTAATTTTCGCACAAGGGGAAGATGGTGTACTCCGATATCAAGGGAGGTTATGTGTGCCTAATAATAGTGAGTTGAAAAAGTTAATCGTATAAGAAGCCTATAACACTTCATACTCCATTCATCCAGGCACCAAAAAGATGTGTAGAGACTTGAGGTAGATTTATTGGTGGAATGGAATGAATAAGGACATTGTTTAATTTTTATCTGAGTGTGCAAATTGCCAACAAGTCAAAGTTGAACACCAAAGGCTAGGTGGCCTCGCAGAAGACATCAACATTCTTACTTGAAAGTGGGAAGATATCAACATAGACTTCTTAGTTGGATTGCAAAAGACCAAAAAATATTTTGACTCCGTAGGGGTGGGATTCAATCTACGACTTATCACATGACCCGTAATATATTCTATGAGTTGTAGATCATATCATAGAAAGTGAACTAGAGAAGAGTTTTTGAAAGTCTGAAATTCCATCAAATGAAACCCCTATCTATAGCTCGTTGAATGAACAACAACCCGTAAATGGGGTCTCATAGTCCTATCCGACCATAATTTTAAAGAGGCAATTTCGACATTTCATATTTATTAAAGCCTAAACTATGTCATTATGGCCTCCAAGAGACCCTTTATCATCCCTCTTAACCCTAATTCCTCCCATTCCCCTCATTTTCAAATATCCTAAGTCCCAAAATTCCTCTCAAGTACTTCAAAAAATCCTCTCAAGTACTTCTAAGTCTTCAAGCTTTCAAGAGAATGAAACAAGCTATGGTTTTTGTTTTGTCACCTCTAGAACTAGATTTCCTTTTCATTAAGTTGATAAGGTATGTGGATTTTAATTATGGGAACCTTTCTTTCACAAGCTCAACCATTCCTCCTGCAAGTCTTTTTCCAAGTTATGGGTATTTATGAAAACTCCATGAAATTTTTGCATAACATAATTATAAATAAGTCTATGATGATATTATGATGAGTATTATGCTATTTTATCTTTCCATAATATTATAAAATGACAAGTCATAGAAATATGTGATTTAAAATAAGGGTTTGACGAAGCCCTAACTATATTGTACTATGATATGGTGGGTTATTTTTCATGATTTGAAAAAAGGGTTTCCCCATTCTCCTCATGTCCAAAGGTATTGTTTTTGCATGATTTTGAGCATATATACATACCCACCATGTTTTAGTAAATTATAAAATATGTTTCTTATGTTGACAAAGGCCTTATGACAGGATATGTGATTTATAAAAGATATGATTTGTGAAGGGCCATTATGTATATTATGAATCATGAGAATTTTATATTAGCTATGAAAAGTTATGAAGCCTTATCTTTGAGTGGTATGATTAACCAAAATGATTGATAACCATTGTCCCATAACTATGTTGCCACCATAGATTTGTGAATTAGCTAATGGATCTATATAGCTTAAGTGGCATGATTAACAAAAATGGGTGGTGTTCCCATATGACACATGTGAATCATATACAAAAATGGATGGTGTTCCCATAAGGTTAATAAGATGCATGTACCTAAATAGGTGGTGTTCCCATAAGGTAATTATAAGGTATTTTTTGAAAAAGTAGTGTTCTAGTAAGGTAAATGTTTGGTTTTTCCTGCTAAGGTAGACCACTCCTAGTCCTATATGGAGTGAACATCAAAATTCATTGGCTGTGATTATGGATATTGTTTAAATATGGCTTATCTCTATTTTTGCATTTGCACACCACATACTTAGTACATTCCAAGTGTTAATGTATATTTTTTGCCTATATTATTTCACCATGTAGAGACCGGAGCTCCATTCTATCCTCCTCCTCCATGTGGCTAGTTGGTTCGGGTGAAACATTACTTTTGGTGAGTCCTCCACTACTGGGGACGATAACTATTTACTATCATACTTTTGCTCTAACTTATCTAATTCTTGATACGATATTTGAGGGTGAGCCCGGTAGATGTCCTGGCCCCCGTTCTATTCATGACTAGAGGTGTCATTGGGTATTGTTATGGCTATGTTCTATTGAGCTCGACTCGCTATCCATTCTATCCTCCTCCTCCATGTGGCTAGTTGGTTCGGGTGAAATATTACTATTGGTAAGTCCTCCACTACTGGGGACGATAACTATTTACTATCATACTTTTGCTCTAACTTATCTAATTCTTAATACGATATTTGAGGGTGAGCCTGGTAGATGTCCTGGCCCCCGTTCTATTCATGACTAGAGGTGTCATTTGGTATTGTTATGGCTATGTTCTGTTGAGCTCGACTCGCTATGCTATGTAGTTATTGAAGTTTTTTTCCCTGTCCCCACTACCTTATGTGCTTGTTGTATGACGATAGTGATGAGGTGAAAATCCCAAGTCCCTAATTACCTCCATAGCATTAGTCATACATACCCGCCCCTTAGATTTACTTGTTATGTGATTTATGCTTATCCTCATCCCTATAACATCCCCATAGCATGAGTCTGAAGCCTCGCTTCCCTTAGAAATTATGTGCTATAAGTTTATTTCTCATTTATGCTTCCATGAAATTGAGGATGTGCTATGTATGCTTAAGAGGCTTATTTGGGATCCCTCGGGCTCCCATTCATCGTGTCGCATCTTGGCCTTCGCCTTAGGGTGTGACATAGCTTGGTATTAGAGCACTAAGTTTGTTAATTGTCCTCAGAAATCCAATACACCACATCAAGTAGAGTGTTGTTCATGGTTGTGAAGCATGCCACGACTATGAATAGGAGGCTATGAGGCATTTTAGGAAATGGTTCAGTTCTTCTTGCTCTACTTTGTGCCTTAGATTTGAAATAAGGTTCCCAATCTCTAATAGGTCATTTTCTCTCTTTTAGATCATTCCACCGAGATGAATGGCATAAAGAACTCCTACCCCCAAGGGTTAATTGACTCGATAAGCTCCCCAAGTGGAATAAGAAGGAGTCACCCACGCCGAGTACCAAAATGTGGTCACCTTTTTGGCAAGGGTTGTGGACAATCAAGGAGATCAAGCTCCTCATTCTCCTACATGGCCCTCGAGGGTAAGGGATTTCCCAAGGATGAATCCCCTAGAGTTCCATGGCTCAAAGGTTTAGGAAGACCCCCAAGAATTTATTGATGAACTATATAAAGTTTTGTCTATCATGGGGTAAGCTCAGAGGAGAAAGAGAAACAAGCAGCCTATCAACTCAAGGGCCTTGCTTAAGTATGGTATAATTGATAGAAGATGGAGAGGACGGATGATGAACCTATTCCATGGGAGGAATTCAAAGTTGTTTTCCTTGATCGCTTCTTCCCAATTGAGCCAAGTAAAGAAAAGTTGACGGGTTCATGAATCTTCTGAGCATGAGGTAGTATTCCCTTAAGTTCAACAACCTCTCTAAGTTTTCTCCTTATTTGGTTGTGAACCCTCGGGCAAGGATTCACAAGTCTGTGTCGGGTGTATCCGAATTGATCAATGAAGAGTGCCAAGGCGCCATGCTCATTGGAGACATGGATATATCATGGCTTATGACATATGCCAAACAAATTGAAGGGGGTAAAACTTAGAAAGAGAATAATGGAGGAGTTCAAGAGGGCCCAAATTGATACTGGATTCCAATGTGTTAAAGGTGGTCATTTCCAACAAGGCCGCAAAATTCAAGGCCAAGGGTCTTCCAACGCCCAAGGCCAATGGTTTGCAAATGATAGGGTTCCTAACTCAAAGTCTCAAGGTGGTAATAGTGGTCAAATTACTCAAAGTTGTGGAAGGTGGTAAGAATCATGGAGGTAGATGCTACAAAAATATTGGTGCTTGCTTTGGGTGTGGAAAAATGGGCCAAAAGATTGCAGATTGTCCAAGAAAAAGGTAGGGATAGTCAAACTCAAGGACAAGGTGCTCATGGTGATCAAATGGCACAAGGTGGTTAACAAGGAGGTGCTCTACATCACAATCGGTTTTATACTTTTCAAGGGAGATAAGTGGTTGATGAGGTGCCCGACGTTGTCATCGGTATGTTAAGGATCCACAATCTTGATGTATATAATTTATTGGACCCAGGTGCTACTCTTTCTTTCATTACTCTATTTATTGCTAATTAGCTTCATTTGTGTCCCGAATTGTTGTGTGTACCCTTTGAGGTGTCCACCCCCGTCGATGAGTCCATTTATGCTAAAAGAGTCTATAAGGGTTGTCTTGTGTCTATATCGCATAAAGGTTTGCCTTGTGATTTTGTTGAGCTTGACATGGTAGATTTTGATATCATTCTTGGGATGGATTTGTTACATGCATATCATACAACTATCAATTATTGGACTCATAGGGTTAGGTTCCAATTCCCTAATGAACTCATCCTTGAATGGGAAGATCATGATTTATTAGTGATCAAGAGTAGATTCATATCTTATCTTAAGGCTCAAAAGTTAATTTTCAAAGGGTGCATCTATCTTATGTGGGTTAGGGATGTCTAGTCTAAATCCCCCCCTATACAGTCAATTTTGATAGTCAATGAGTTACTTGATGTCTTTCCGGATGAACTCCCTGGTGTCCCTCCTAAAAGGAAGATAGATTTTGGTATAGATCTTCTCTCCTCGATACTAAACCCATTTCCATCCCTCCCTACCAAATGGCCCTAGCGGAGTTGAAGGAATTAAAGGAACAATTGAAATATTTGTTAGAGAAGGGATACATAAGGCCTATTAAGTCGCCTTAATAGAGAGCCAAACTCATAGCATTATACATAACATGTCCAACAACACCTCTAAACCTCAGATACTTAGTGGGGACCAAGACAAGCAACTGGGCTTACCCTCATAATAAAGATAGTAGATAATCCAAACATACAAGGCATACTCTAAACATAAGCTTGAGAGAAGATATATATTGTCCCCGGACTTGAGGACTCACCATAAGCTAACTTGAACAATCCGTCTAGCCATGAAGAGAATTAATAGGAGCTTTGATTCCTACATGGTGATATCATGTAGGCATAGAGTATGCATTAGTACGTTTGAATGTACTATGTATGTAGGCTGCAATACAACAAGAGATAGGCATCATAGGCAAAATGAATAATATTAGCAATGAATAACATACTAACAATATGACATGTATGAATGGTGCTTGAAGAAAAACCATGTTTATATAGAATATAATACGACTGTAAGGAGTGACCATTATAGTGCAATCCAAGGCCTACCACCTCCTTGGAGAGGCGCATGAGGTACAAACCCCTTCATAAGATTGATAGAGTACAAACCTCCAAACGGGTTGATAGGTACAAACCCCTAACATGGTTGATGGAGTACAAACCCCACAACAAGGTTAATGAGTACAAACCCCCAACAGGTTGATGGGTTCCAACTCTTAATAAGGTTACCCAGGTCTACCAACCCCTGAGCTAAGCGATCTAGGTATAAACCCCTCAATAAGGTTATCGGGGCCTATAACCCCCCGAGCTAGGCTTGGTCATCCCCAACACTATAGAGATAATATTTTATATATATACACGCACTCCTTTAATCATCATATAGTCATCTTAACCATACATTCCTCTCATCATCATATAGTCATCTTAGTAACACTTTTCTTTCATCATCACATAGTCATCATATACATACATTACTTTCATCATCATTCCATCATCATTTCATCGTCATATAGTTATTCAACTCATAAGACATGTATTGGACCTTCAATTCCTCAAGAAGCCATAATTGAACATTTTATCAAAGACTTTGAGGGTGTGTAGTGCTGGTGTAAAACAATGCAATTCAAGAGTGAAATCCTGCTAGAAAATTCAATGTCAAACCTTCAATAGATGCTTGGTAACACCGTTGAGCAATATACATCAAAATCCTTCATCAGATCTTACAATAGATCTTGGTTTCATAGCTCAAAACATAGCAAGTCACACTTTTCATAAACCCCAACATAGTGTGTAGTGATTTTTATAATTAATAAGACCCATGAGTAAATCAACTTTAAAACATACAATTTTGAGGAAAAGGAAGCTTGGGCATCATGGATGAAAGGAACCCATGAAACAAACCAACATACCTTAGCTTTGGAGATGAACCCATGGAAGAAAATAAGATTGGGGATGGAGACTTAAAGCTTGAGTGCAATCCTCAAGATCCAGTGAGGGTTTTGACACTTGAATTTTGAGAAAAATATAAGTCTAAGGGCTTAGGTGAGTATTGGGGAATGTTTTTGAATGATATGAGGATGTAAAATGGCTAAGTATAAGTATTTTCACATATGGGAACACTTAGGCCCAAGACTTAAAAGTCTTGGACCGAACAAGAAAATTGGACTAGAAAATACACTGAGGCGCGTCGCGACCCAGATGCGCCTGAACACTATTTCCGAGCTCACTTTGAAATTATGAAATTCACTACGGTTGCTCTAAAATCGGGGTTAGACCCTTTTCCCTTTAAATTGATCCCCTGAATAAGAATGAGAAGTTGGATTTCCGAAATAACGCACAGATTTTGAGATATATGGAAAATATGATTTTGGGCACTTCCAAGGCATATTTTCAGACAGTTTTTTGGGTCGTTTCAATATCTCCCCCTTGGAAACATTCATCCCCGAATGTCAAAGAAATCTATATGAGAGACATAAACATGAAGATTTCAGCCCACACAAGGATGCAACAATACATTTAAACATCATTTCAAAAATCTCATCATAAGTGTAAAATTATCATGAACCCTTCAATATAAACATGAATGCATGCAAATGACTTAAGGGCTGAAACATATGACTTAGAATCATAAAAGAACTTAACATGTTATCATAAGCTTGTATCGAATGAAAGAGGTACGAATAATGCTTCTTTATGCCCGTTCCAGCTCCCGGAGGGACACTTTCAACTTGACGATTCTTCCAATGAGGTTTGACGAACACTACACCTTTACAAATCAACCTTTACTCATATCCAACCTACTTTCCGTTGGATCTTCTCATAAGTCAGCTCATCTTCCACATTGTCCACGACCTCAAGAATCTCTATAATACTTGAATTACCAACATACCTCCTCAATCCTAGAAACATGAAGAATCGGACGAATCATATCCTTTTGCAAAGGCACTTCCCATTCGTATGCAACCTTACTAGTCTTTCTCAACACTCTCTGAAGACTCACAAACCATAAATTTAATTCCCTCTTTACTGGGGTAAACCACTCCTTTCATGAGCGAAACCTTCAATTATCCCCAATCACTAACTTTGAACCCAAGCTCTTTTCTTCTCACTTTGACATAGGACTTTTGATGACTTGGGCTGTTTCCTCCTTTCCCTAAGCAACCTCACCTTCTCCATGCCCTCCATAATCATGTTTGGACCCAACAAAGTTGTTTCTCCTGCTTCAAACAATCCAATCGGGGACATACAATGTCTACCATATGGAGTCTCAAAAAGGAGTCATACCAATGCTAGAATATAGCTACTGTATGTCTCATCAAGAACCCTCCTCCTCAAGCCATCAACACTAGAGACACACAACCTATCTTGGTACCTAAGGGCACCATCTCCCCCTTGGGAGAAAACCTCCACCTTGCCCCCTTTCACCAAGGCCTTCAATTCTAACAAGGGGGGACCAAGATCTTGTTTTGCTCTTACCTCATCAACCAATGAAGATTTAAAACCATCTACAACATTAACACCATCATTGTCAACCTCTTCCAACCTAACCCCCAATCTAGCCAACCGATGCACCATCCCTAGCCACCCTTTTATCATTACCATCAACATGAGCTAGGCTACCCATAGACACCCTACTCAAAGCATCTGCTACAATATAGTCTTACTGGGATGATAACACACACTCATATCATAATCCTTATGAAGTTCTAATCACCTCCTTGTCTAAAGCTAATATCCCTCTAAGTGAGCACATATTGGAGACTCTAGTGAATGGTAAACACATCAACATGCACCCCATACAACCAATGACAACAAATTAAAAGCAAATACCATGGCGGCCAACTTAAAGTCGTAGGTAGGATGACCCTTCTCATGCATCTCAAATTAGCTAAAAGCATAGACTTACACCTAACCATCTTGCATCAACACATGACCCAAACCAATTTAGGCGACATCACAATACACAATAAACCATTCTAACCCTTTCGATAGAGACAAGATAGGAGCGGACACAAACTTATCTTTCAAGGTTTTAAAGCTCCTCTCACACTCATCGATCCACACAAACTTGGCCTTTTTTTGGATCAACTTAGTCATGGGAGAATCAATAGAAGAGAACCCATTCACAAACCTCCGGTGTTAACCCGCTAAGTCCAAGAAACTCCTAATATCCAAGGGAGCCAAAGGTCTAGGCCAATTTCTATTCACGTACATCTCCTTAAGATCAATCTTAATACCATCCTCCGATGCCACATGACCTAGGGAGGTAACCTCCTTTAACCACATTTCACACTTTATATACTTAGCATACCACTTCTCCTACCCTAAGAATTGTAGCATTACCTCCAAATGGTTCACGACCTCTAAATAAATCCATGCTTCCTCACTAGAGACCACCACAAGCATAACAAGGTAGGGACTAAAGACCCTATTCATGAAACTCATAAACATAGCCGGTGCATAAGCCAACCAAACAACTCCAACATACTAGAAAGGCTCACTCATAATCCGAAAAGACACTTACAAATACTACTTATCCTCATCATCACTTGGGAACAAAACCTAAACCACAAATCAAGCTTAGAGAAGTGACTAACCCATTGTAGTTGACCAAATAGATCGAGCATCTTAACCATCATGTTACAAACTTACAGGTTCTACAATCAAAGGAGACACAACATGCAAGTAGCTGAACCACTTCAAGACCTCCAATTCAATAAACTAAGTTCAACCAAAATCACAAGACAAGACCCTATGCATTAAGAACATGGGGGCAACCCTTGGAGATCAATTATACCTTCAGACAAGAAATGGATTTACCCCTTAGCAACCATATTACAAGCCCCCCACTCAAGGACAGACTCAATAGAGAATCAAAACGTAACTCTACGGGCCCTACATCAAGGAAGACATAACATGCATAAAAGTAATCCACCCCATGCATAATTTCAAGGTCCACCACAACAAATCCAACAAGTCACAAGGAAAGACCTAATGCAATATGAACATGGAGCAACACCTAAGAACTTTCAAATAATAATAGGCTCCTCAATGAGATAGACACCAAAGAGAGTTCGGGACACATATGTAACCCACTAGCAACCAAAGAATAATGAAAGAAATAGTGGCACATCGGCCCATCAATGCGAGCACAACAAAACCAAAAGAAGTTTCAACATACCGGTAGCAACATCAGGCACCTCATCCCCTTCTTGAGCCACTTGGTCAACATGACTACCTTGATCTAAAGTGCGACTATCCTTACACTTCCTTCAAACATATGGATAATCCACTAGTTTGTGACCCACTTTACTACATCTATAACAAACATTGGTCTTTCTCAAGCATAGGCCACTATGGTACTTCCCACACCTTTGGTACTTGGGGTTAGTCATCCCGCCATCACCTCCTTTACTCTTAGTGCACCTATGAGGATAATCCTTCCTCTTATGTCTCACTTCACCACAATTGAAACAAGCATTGGTGCCTTTGAAACATAGGCCTCTATGAACCTTACCATATATTGGGCACATAGCATCACCTCTATCCTTGAGAGGTTGGAACTTACCTCCAATATGGGCCCTTTTGGCCTCATTGCCTCTCTTCTTACCAATAGAAGTCTCGAGAGTACTCATTTATTGATCGAGGTGAGTTGCCAACTTTGTCACTGCTTTGGCCAATACCTATAGGGCATTGCGAACCTCCGAATTTATCACATTACTGTCTTGAGTAACTTGAGACATATCCTATAATATAATGGTTAGGGATTAGCAATAAGCCCTAGGGGACCTAACTTTTTGGATGACATAGATCATGAAGAAGTGAAATATTTCCTAGATTGCCTCACAGCCTCCTATTCATAGTTGTGGCACATTTCACAACCATGAATAAGACAATAATCGGCACGGTGTGTTGGATGCTAAGGATCTAACAATCTAGTGCTCTGATACCATTTTTGTAATGACCTAAGCCTAGTGCCTAGACATGATCGGTGAATGGGGAACCCGAAGGAACCCCAAATAAGCCTCTTAGCATATCATTACAAATCCTTAATCGCGAAAGCAAGTAAAATAAGAACAGGAGATAGCAATATAGGGATAATTGGGGCTGAGGGAATACCCTTCATGACATAAACAACAAGAGTCAAGAGAGAGTCAAACTCATAGCATTATACATAACATGTACAACAACACCTCTAAACCATAGATACTTAAGGGGGCCAAGACAAGCAACTGGGCTCACCTTCATTATAAAACAAGAGATAATCCAAACTTACAAGGCATAGTCTAAACATAAGCTTGAGAGAAGATAAATATTATCCCCAGACTAAAGGACTCCCTATAAGCTAACTTGAACAATCCATCTAGCCACGAGGAAAATCAATAGGAGCTTCGGTTCCTATATGGTGATATCATGTAGGTTGTATGACAATCGACCTAGCCATATGGAGGAGGAGGATGATCAAGTGGTGCACCGGTTCCTACATGGTGACATCATGTTGGCATAAAGTATGCATTAGTACGTTTGAATGTACAAAGTATGTAGGATGCAATGCAACAAGTGATAGGTATCATATGCAAAATGCATAATTATAAGCAATGAATAGCATACTAACAATATGACATGTATGAATAATGCTTGAAGCAAAACCATGTTTATATAGAACATAATACGAGCGTAACGAGTGACCATTATAGTGAAAGCCAAGGCCTACCACCTCCTTGGAGAGATGCATGAGGTACAAACCCCTTTATGAGGTTGATGGAGTACACACCCCAACAGGTTGATGGGTACAAACCCCCAACATGGTTGATAGAGTACAAACCCCCCAACGGATTGATGGAGTACAAACACCCCCCCTCTCCGCCAACAAGGTTGATGAGTACCAACCCCCAACAGGTTGATGGGTACCAACCCCCAATAAGGTTACCTGGGCCTACCATGCCCCAAGCTAGGCGATCAAGGTACAAGCCCCTTAACAAGGTTACCCGTGCCTATAACTCCCTAAGCTAGTCATGGTCATCCCTAACACTATAGAGATAATATATATATATATATATATATGCATATATATATATATATATATATATATATATATATATATATATAT
>DF360399.1:10582-29245 GCA_000787875.1 Solanum virginianum | reverse complement strand
AGAGATAATATATATATATATATATATATATATATATATATATATATATATATATATATATATATATATATATATTCAGCTTCATATAGTCATTACATACATTAAAGAACAAAAAGTCTCAATACATAGCTTAAGATCGTAGACATTGTCCTCAGAGTGGAGGACTCACCAACTAGCTTGAATAAATATCACTAGCCACGTGAAGAAGGATGACGACCAAATAAAGCTCTAGTTCCTATATGGTAATATCATGTAGGCATAGAGTATGCGTTAATATGTTTAAATGTACTAACTATGTAGTAAGCAATGCAACAAGAGATAGACAATATAATCAAAATGCATAAACATAGGCAATTGATAACATAATAACAATATGACATGTATGAATGATGCCCGAAGTAAAATCATTCTTATATAGAACATATTACGTATGTAGGAAGAGACCATAATTTGGCTAATGGGTTTAGCACGTCTCATCCTAGGTGATTGAGGTATCAACCCCTCAATTTGGTTATTAAATATACCACCCACATCTAAGGTGATTGAAGTACCAATCCCTCAATTTGGTTGATGAGGTATCAACCCCTCAATTTGGTTATTAAATATACCACCCACATCTAAGGTGATTGAAGTACCAATCCCTCAATTTGGTTGATGAGGTATCAACCCCTCTATTTGGTTAAGGTATCAACCCCCTCAATTTGGTCAATGAGGTATCAACCCTCTCAATTTGGTCAATGAGCTATCAACCCCTCAATTTGGCTAATGAGTTATCAACCCCTTAATTTGGTTAATGAACATTCCCTCCACCATAGTGGTCAAGGTGTAGCACTCCCTCACCAAGGCATGGCCATCATAGAATAGTATAGATACTTCTCATGAACATAACTCATATAAACATTCATCTCATCGTGATAAAGTCATTCAACTCATAAGACATGCATTGGACCTTTAATAACTTAAGAAATCATAACCGGACATTTTATCAAACACTTTGTAGGTATATAATACTAGTGGAAAACCATTCAATACAAGAGTGAAATTATGCAAAAAAAAAATTCAATGTGAAACCACCAATCAATACTTGGTAATGCCCCCAAGCAATATACATGAAAATCCTTCATCAAATCCAACAATGGGTCATAGATTCATAGCTCAAAATATGCTAAAACAGTCATAATTTCATGAAAACCCCAACATAGTTCATAGTTAAATTCATATTAAGTAAGACCCATAAGTAGATCAACGTAAAATCATGCGATTTAGGTAAAAATAAAGCTTGGGCACTATGGGTAAAAGGACCTAATAGTTGAAACCCACATACCTTGGGTTTGGAGAATTTCTTGATGAAGATTTTAATGGAGACTTGAACCTTGGATGAATTTCTTGAGATCCAGAAGAGATTTCCAACCCTTGATTTTGAGAGAAATATTTGTCTAAGTGTTTGAGTGAGTATTGGGGAATGTCTTGTGTGATATCAGGGTAACATATCGCTAAGTATAGGTATTTTCACTTATGGGAAGTCTTAGGCCCAAGACCCAAAAGCCTTGGACCGAACCATATGAACTGGACCAAAAATACATTGATGCGTGCCTGGGGCGCGAAAACCTCACTGGAATTTGCCACTTTGCATTTTTGGATTTTGATACGGTTGCTCTAAAATTTGGGTTAGACCTATTTCCCACTCAATTTTTCCCCATGAACAAGAATATGAAGTTGGAGTTTCGAAATAACACATGGATTTTGAGATATATAGAAATTACGATTTTGGGCATTTTCAAAACACATTTTTGAGCACTTTTGGGGTCGTTTCAATATCTCCCCCTTGGGAACATTTGTCCCCGAATGTCAAAGAAACATACATAAGAGATATAAACAAGATAATTTCAGCCCACATAGGAATGCAACAATGCACTTAAACATCACTTCAAAAATCTCAACACAAGTGTAAAATCACTATGAACTTGTCAATATAAACATGAATGCATGCAAATGACTTAGGGGCTAAAACATAGGACTTGGAATCATAAAAAAGAACTGGCGTGTTATCATAAGCTTGAATAGAATGAAAGAGATATGAATATTGCTTCTCCATGCCCGGTCTGACTTCTCGAGAGACATTGCCGACTTGACGATTCTTCCAAAGGGCCTTGAGGAACATCACATCCCTATTAATCAACCTTTTCACCCTTCCATCTGTTACCTCCACCGAGACCACCTCCTAAGTCATCTTATCCTCCACAATACCTACAACCTCAAAGAGTTCTATAGAACTAGAGTCACCAACACATCCCCTCAACCTAGAAGCATGAAGAATCAAACGAACCATACCCATATCCATAGGAAACTCCCACTCGTATTCAACCTCACCAATATTTCTCAACCCTCTATAAGTACTCACAATCATAAACTCAATTGTCAACCTTAAACACACATAGTCCACTTGGTACCATAAACCCCCATCTCCCTCTTGGGAGACAACCTCCACTCTACCATATTTCACCCAAAACCTCCAGCTCTAATAAGGCGGAACCAAAGCCTTACCTAAACTAGACCTCTTCAATTGAAGAAGATTTGGACCCATCTAAACCACTACACAACCATCCTAAACTTTATCTAACCTCATCCCAACCTAGTCAACCGATGAACTTCTCTAACCACCCTTTTTGTCACCCCAAAGGTTCCTATCTTTCATAATTAGCAAGCAATCTCACATTCCTCAAAATTCACAATATCACCCCCAAATGATTCACAAGCTCTTCCTCACTTCCAGACACAAACCAATATATCATCACCAAAGACTACTCCATGCATAACAAGGTAGGGGTTAATGACCCTATTCATGAGACCTAACTAGCCAAACTAAGAGACATTACCCCAAATTCAAAAATACCGATAAGGACATCAAGGACTCATCTACCACCAAAAACAACTCACTAAAAATGACTTAGGTTCAACACCCCTAATTCTCACAAGATGATAAATGTAACCCTTAGAGATCTATTGTACCTTAAGATAAGAAATAGACTTACCTCTTTTGCTACCACTTGACAACCCCCCCACTCAAAGACGGGTGCATTAGGGAGTTAGAATCTAACTTTACGGGCCCTAAAATCAAAGGAGATGCAATATGCATTCACCTATTCCATCCCAAGTATAACATCAAAATCCACCACATTAACTCCCACAAGTCACAAGGCAAGACCTAATGCAATATGAACACGGCAACAATATACTCATCAAAAGGGGGTAGACACTATAGATTCACATAACAACTAGAGACACATGAGAAACGCATTAATAACCAAAAGGAACAACAAAGAGATAGTGGCACCCGAACCCATCAATGCATACACATTAAAGTCAAAGGAAACTTTAATATATCAATAGCAATATCGGGCGTTTCATCAACCCCTTGCCTCCCTTGAAGAGCATAGAACTGATTGTGTCATGGGATACCACCTTGAGGATGAACATCTTTACCCTTGCCTTGATTACGAGGATAATCTTTCCTCTTATGCTCCTCTCACCATAACAGAAACAAGCATTTGTGCCCTTCAAACATGGGCCTCTATGAACCTTACCATATGTTGGACACATAGCATCACCTCTATGTTTGGGACTGTGGAACTTTCCTTAAAAATAGGACCTCTTGGCCTCTTTATCCTTCTCTTTCTCATCCTTTCCTCCTCTAATGTTCAGCATATGTCATTAGGCGGGACAAATCCATGTCACTTAAAAACATAGCAGCCCAACACTCCTCACTCACCAAATTGAATACACCTATCATGAATTTGTTCATTCTAGACCATGGGTCAGCAACCAATTGTGGAGCCTATTTTAAAAGTTAGTTGAACTTGAGAGTGTACTCCCTCACACTCATAGACCCTTGCTTCAAATTCATGAACTCAATCAGCTTAGCCTCCCTAAGCTCAAGAGGGAACAATCGATTGAGAAAAGCCGCCTTAAACTCCTCCTATAGTATCATATTGTTATTCTATTTCTCCTCCTTCCATTGCGTAAACCATATTTAGGCCACCCCCTTGAGTTGGTGTGCCTCCAATACCGCTTTCTCCTCCCACTTACCACCCATGATAGCCAATATATTGTACACCTCATCTATAAATTCTTGGGGGTCCTCATCTATCTTAGACCCATAAAACTTTGGCAGGTTCATCCCCATGTAGTCCCTAACTCAAGATGTTGGGATAGGAATATGAAGGGCTTGGGCGCCTTAATTGATTTGATTAGCCATGGTATGAGCTAACATGGAAAGCGCATCCCAAAATTCTTCATGAGCCGATTGTTCTTTGGGAGTGCGGGCTCTTCCTTCTCTTGTGTTAGGCATGCTCTAGCATAGAAAAGAACAATTGCTGGGGGGAAAAACCTTACCTTAACTCTATAGCATGACATTGAACATGAAGAAGGAAAACATTTTCTAAAATGCCTCATAGCCTCTTACTCATAGTTGTGGTGCACAACACAATCATGAATGGGACTCTAATGGACGCGGTGTGTTGGATGCTGAGGACCTAACAACCTAATGCTCTAATACCAAGTTTATCATGACCTAAACTAGGTCCTAGACATGACATGGTGAATGAGAATCCTAAAGGAACCCCAAACTAGCCTCTTAGCATATCATACAAATATCCTTGGTCATGGAAGCAAAATAGAACAACATAAGAAATATAAACAAGAGAAATTGGGACTAGCAGAAAGAGATAAACACTTGAATAACATAAATGAATCAAAGCTCAGGCATAATACATAATTTGGCCAACAACACCTCTAAACTTGTATAGGAGTGGGGGCCAAGACAAGTAACCGAGCTCACTACCATAGTCATTACATACATTAAAAAAGTCTCAATACTTAGCTTAAGATCATAGACATTGTCCTCGGAGTGGAGGACTCACCAACTAGCTTGAATAGATATCACTAGTCACGTAGAGGAGAAGGATGACCCAATGAAGCTCTGGTTCCTACATGGTAACATCATGTAGGCATAGAGTATGTGTTAGTACATTTGAATATACTAAGTATGTAGGATGCAATGCAATAAGAGATAGGCAACATAATCGAAATGCATAAACATAGGCAATGGATAGCATAACAATAATATAGCATGTATAAATGATACTTAAAGTAAAATTATGCTTATATAGAACATATTACGTATGTAGGAAGAGGCCATCATTTTGCTAATGGGTTTACCACCCCCCATCCTAGGTGATTGAGGTATCAACCCCTCAATTTGGTTATTAAATATACCACCCACATCTAAGGTGATTGAGGTACCAACCCCTCAATTTGGTTAATAAGGTATCAACCCCTCTATTTGTTTAATGAGGTATCAACCCCCTTAATTTGGTCAATGAGGTATCAACCCCCTCAATTTGTCTAATAAGATAGCAACCCCTCAAATTGGTTAATGAGGTATCAACCCCTCAATTTGGTTAATGAACATCATCCTCTATGTCATAGTGGTCAAGGTGTAGCACCCCTTCACCAAGGCATGGCTATCTTAGAATAGTATAGATACTTCTCATGAACATAACTCATATAAACATTTCTTTCATAATCATAAAGTCATTTAACTCATAAAATATGCATTGGCAATTCAACAACTCAAGTAATCATAACTGGACATTTTATCAAACACTGTGTATAGTGCTAGTGTAAAACTATGCAATTCAAGAGTGAAATCATGCAAGAAAATTCAATGTAAAACCAACCATCAATACTTGGTAACACCTCCATACAATATACATCAAAACCCTTCATCAAATCCCACAATGGGCCATAGATTCATAGCTCAAAATATGCTAAAACAGTCATAATTTCATGAAAACCCCAATATAGTTTATAGTCAAATTCATAATAAGTAAGACTCATAAGTAAATCAACTTATAATTATGCAATTTAGGTAAAAAGGAATCTTGGGCACCATGGGTGAAAGGACCCAATGGTTGAAACCCACATACCTTGGCTTTGGAGAATTTCTTGATGAAGATTGGAATGGAGACTTGAAGCTTGGATGAATTTCTTAAGATCAGGAAGTGATTTGGAACCCTTGATTTTGAGTAAAACATTTGTATGAGTGTTTGAGTCAGTATTAGGGAATGTCTTGTATGATATGAGGGTAAAATATGGCTATATAAAGGTATTTTTATGTATGGGAAATCTTAGGCCCAAGACCCGAAAGCCTTGGCGTGAACCAAATAAATTGAGCCAAAAGTACACCGAGGCGTGCCCCTGGCACGTCGCGTCTAGGGTGCGAAAACCTCACTGGAATTTGACACTTTGTATTTTTTGAATTTTGATATGGTTGCTCTAATATTTGGGTTAGACCTATTTTCCATTTAATTTTGCCCCCTGAACAAGAATATGAAGTTGGATTTTTGAAATATCGCATAGCTTTGAGATATATGGATATTACAATTCCAGACATTTTCGAGACATATTTTTGGGCACTTTTTGGGTTGTTTCAGAGAACATCAACTCTTCCAAGCACATGATTATCCTAACACATACATCGAATAGAGAAAAATAATTTTTTCAAAGCATATTTGAAAATCAAGCACTAAATCTTAAAGACTCATGTACCTTATTAATGATAAGTTTCACAACCTTGCACGTGTAGAACACCTACCAAAATAGCCCGTATTTGCCTTAATATATACTTTATACCCTAAAACAATTCTAGAATTATTAAGGTTAATTCCATGTATGAATATTCCCTGAATCCTCTTGATGTTGCATTTTTTTCATCCAGAAGAAAGGAACGAAAAAAAAGACTGCCCTAATGTATAGTTACTACCACATGCGATAGGTTGTAGGAAAAAATGGGCTGGTTGCTTTTCTATTTATTTATTAATTTTTTCTTTTGAAATCTTTTAGTAAAAATTATTAGTGATTAAAATTACCAATTGACCCTTTATTAAAATAAGGTTATTACAAATCATCTCTTGTCGTAAGGCCCGAGAATTGGTTGCTAAAGGTTTCATTATTATCTAATGAGGGTGAGGGAATGTGACATCCCTAAGTTTCCCTTTTGGACTAGATGGGGGCATTTTGAACTTGTGGTGTTATCTTTTAGTATAACTAATGAACTGACAATAATTATGGATCTTATAAATAGGATCTTTAAAGCTCTACCTTGATATATCTGTCCTGGTATTCATCAATGATATCTTTATTTATTCCTGGAGTGAGGATGAACATGTGAAACATTTGAGGGTAGTTTTGCAAATCTTGAGGGAAGAAAGATTGTTTGCCAAGTTTGGCAAGTGTGAGTTTTGGTTGAAAGCGGTTGCATTTCTTTGGCATGTGGTGCCAGGTGAGAGAGTCAAATTAAGCCCTAAGAAATAGGAAGTTCATTGATCGGTTAGGTTAGGAGTTAGGTTGGATGAAGTTAAAAATAATTGCATGGTAGTTATAGATGGTTCTAAATCTTCTTTCATTAAAGAGATCAAATCCTAACAAGACCTTGACCCTGCTTTGTTGGAATTGAAGGCATTGGTGAAAGAGGGCAAGGAGGAGGTTTTCTCCCAAGGGGGAGATGGTGTCATTAGGCCTCAAGCTAAATTGTGTGTATGCCAAATGTAGATGGGTTCAAACACTTGATTGTTAAGGAGGCCCCTAATCCATCCTATTCCATTCACTTTGGTTCTATAAAGAGGTATAAGGATTTGAGGGAAGTATATTCGTTAGATGGTATAAAGTGGGAGAAATGGTTTTGTTATGTTTGGATTTGGTTATGGAAGCTTTAGAGAAGGCGAGGTTGATAAGAAAAAGGTTGAACATAGTTCGAAGTAGGCAAAAGTCCAATCCCAATGTGAGAAAAAGGGACCTTAAGTTTAGTGTTGATGGTTGGATGTATTTGACAGTCTTATCCATGAAGGGTGTAGTTTGATTTGGCAAGAAGGACAAGTTGAGCCCAAGCTATATGGGGCCTTATAGAATTTTGGGGAGAATTGGTAAGAATTCTTATGAGTTAGATTTTCTTATGGAGATGTGTATGTCTCATTTAGTCTTTCATGGATCTATGTTAGGAAAGATGTGTAGGTGACCCAAACACTATAGTACCTTTGGAAGTTGTAGGTGTTATGAAGGAGAATCTGACATATGAAGAAGTTCTAGTGGAAATATTGGATAGGCAAGTAAAGATGTTGAGAAACAAAGATGTAGTATCTATCTAAGTCCTTTTGAGGTATCAACAAGTCGAATGTGATTCTTGGGCAGACGAAGCAAACATGAAAAAGCAATATCCTTATATCTTCCACTCTATGTCATGTACTTCTACACTTCGATGTCATGGTGCATGCATATATACTCCTAAGTGACATATTTTGATAATGTTTGATGCAAAAGTTTAAGATTTCATGAAAATAATATTTAAGTTGCATAAATGATTCATGTGGGATGAAAGTTGTCTAATCACTCTTTTAAGTACATTTCCATCACATTCAAGGACAAGTGCTCCCAAGGGGGAAATATTGTAACACCCTAGATCTTAAGATAAGGCACGAGTCATTTCTCATATAAGTATAGGCTCAACATAATGATTTCAAATATGGTGGGACTAATTTCTAGGTATTCAAATTTGATTACATATGGTTTGGGATCATACAACTTCTCTTACATCAAACCAAGACCAAAGGATTCCAATTGACTGAGTTTCGATATGAATTCGTATAAAGGTTAACTTCAAATGATCATATTTTTTATGACATAATGAATTAGGTGACCTAATATATACTAAATTAGAAAAATTCATCCTCACGAAGGTCCAGGACTATAACTCCAAACTTAGGAAATTTCAATGTAGGCACCCATACAAACAACTTTACGATCCATACCAAGGTATACGGACCGCATACCTCCCTTATGAAGCCCCCGAGTTTGGAGTAAAATGTTATGGTCATTTTAATAATGCCTACCTGGGCTATCAAAAAGGGAGACAGTTAGTTTGACCGCCGAATGCATTCGATGTACCATCAAATTGACTGCTGAATCACTCCAGAAATGTCATGACCTAGACCTAGGGTCTAGGAGTGACATGGCAAATGGGAACCCAAGAGTCCCAAAACAAGCCTCAAAGTCTCCATATTCACATCATTGGTTCGGAACTGTATACAAATAGTAAACACAAAGTTCTAAAGGACAGGAAAGTAGGACTCATGCTATGGGGATATCATAGGAAAAGGGATTATCACTGATTCACATAATACGTAGCACATAAAGACTTAGGGGCGAGTAAGCATGACTAACTCTATAGGGGAAATTCGGGACTTAGGAATTTTCGCATAATAATATAAAAGCATATCATAATACTCATAAGAAATCCATATAACGATATCCAATAGATAGCCATATCCATAATCATGATCTCTGAATTTAACACTTAGCATATAAACATAAAAGGGTCTACAATTTATCGATCATGTAGGCAAAAGTATGTGTTAGTACATTTGAATGTACTAAGTATGCGCGTATGCAATGTAAATGACTTACCAAACCTGGATTCAATGTTAGATGAGAAGGGCACATAATATAGAAAGAGATATATAAAAAAGAAAAGTAATATAACAATATTCCATGAGATTCATGATGCATGAAATGTAATAATGCTCATATATAGTGGGGATGTGACCTCAATCGACATGTGTAAGACCAAGCATACTATTACTTGGAATCCCGATGTAATCCCTACACTGGTAAAGAGGTGGTCTACTTGCAGAAGATAAATGATGCTTCTCCTTACGGGCACCTTTATTTCAGAGAAGCAACCTTTCTTACAAGTACCCCTATTTCGTATAGGATTTTTATATCATATTATATCATACTTCTCCTTACGGGCACCCCTATTTCAGATTGGATTTTCATAAACATATACATATGGTTGGCACATAGTTATGGGACAATATGATTCACCTCTAGTGGGTCATGCCTCAACTAACAGGATGAACCTCCAATATCAAGGTCCTCTTAGTGCTAAGTCATCACCCCGCAAGAATACGTGTACATATACATGCTTTCAAAGAGATATAAGTCTTATCAAATCATTTCAAATGCATACTTAGGCTTCAATGTCAAACATTCTTCTTAATCATTTATACTTGGGGTGAAAAGCCAAATCATACTTCAAATCAAACCGTTATGCATAGGAATAGCCCATTCACATATATCGAAGTGGTGTAAACACCTAGAGTTGCTCAAAGAGCCATATCATAGATATTTATGTGATCACATTCTTGTCATATCCATATTCTTATCAAACTCAGACATAAAAATAATTGGGCCTAACCCACTTCATAATTTTTATAAAATCCAATGCTCATGTATGCATATGTCATGAATGATGTGAGATTAGAATGGGCAATAGAGATTCAATCTTAAATTAATAAAACAATATGTAATTCAAGTAAACCTATAAGTAAAATCTACATTCAAATCATATTTTTGATTACCCATGCTTAAATCAAACATTAAAGGGATAATGCATATTCAAATCTTCATAATAATAATGCAATTCAACATATTAGGGCTTCAGTCAACTTTAAAACATCAATAAAGCATAGTCCATACTTTAATTGAATTTGATAAAATATAATCTTCAAAACCCATAATTAAAGTAAGTTTAAATTCCATAAATCAAGTATAAAAAGAGTTTAGGTCTTCTTGGTTGAAAGGGACCAAGAATCAATCCCTCATACCCCAGCTAATTGAGAGGATTCAAAAAGAAATTTGATGAAGAAAAGAGTCTTCCCTTGATTCCCAGCTTAGTCTTCACAAGAGTCTTTGAGAGAGTTCTTAAGAGTGAGTCAAAATAATTCTAAGTGCAAGCATAAATTTGAATGAGGAAAATGGAGTATAGGTCATTTGAATGTTTTTAGATAGCATAGAAAGTCACAAAAAACCCTTAGGAGAAACTATAATTACAACAACACCATTAATAAAATCAGTAGAAAAAATATTGTTAGAGGTCTCTAGGGAGGGTATATGGTTCACGCCAGCGTATACGAACCATATATTTGCTTTGTGATCCAACATTTAGAAAAATTCATCCTCACGAAGGTCCAGGACTATAACTCCAAACTTAGGAAATTTCAATGTAGGCACCCATACAAACAACTTTACGATCCATACCAAGGTATACGGACCGCATACCTCCCTTATGAAGCCCCACTTAGAAAAACTCTTAACGATAAAGTCCCAAGTTGGTGATCCAATACTTAGTAAATTTTCACTCTAACGTCCATACGGAAGGCCTCATGGATCATGAAGGACTATACGATCTGTGAGAGGGTCTATGTGTGAAATGCCAGGCCAAGATATGAGTTTTCAAGGCCAAGGCTACCCATACAGTTCACCATATGAACTATGAAGCCTCACACAGACTGTATGGTGTCCATGTGTGGTATGCCTTAGTCTAAAACATCCATATTAAAGAAAACACACCCCACACAAGGCTAAGGGCCCCTTCAAGAAGCATCCACACGGTCCATATACCCCCACACTAACTATGAAGGCTTCACTGAAGCATCAACTTGGTCCAAAACTTTGCCGAACCAAATTTCCAAGCTCTATTAAGGTCGTACAAAGTTTGGGTCCTTACATCATCTCATTGTTGGCAACATTTGTCCTCAAATCTGCTAAAACAATGCTTAAAAGACTTGACTTAGAACATGAAACATCAAAAACATAAGATACAATCGATATTTCATAACTTGAAATTCATAAAGTCATTAAAACTCATATCAAAACGTATTCAAATCATTCAAACCATCGTAAAAATTATTTTCATGCACGTGTATGCATGCCATGCCATGAAACTCATAAGTGAAAGAATTAGGGACCACTTGGAATAGAAAGAACCTAATACCTTAGGCTTGAGTAGATTAGAAAAAATAGGGATATCATTTCATCATGTCCAATTCTATCTCCCATATAGCACTCTCCACATGTAGTATCTTGGCAGGGTATGAAATTGATTGAGCTCGTATTATGGTAGAAAAAATCCACAAGTCAACGGTCTACACCCATCAAGCATTGTCATTCCCTATTCTGATTCATAGATGATTTCTCCAAAGCACATTAGCTAAAGCCATATCCTTATTACGAAGCCACTTCACTTGCCTATCCAAAATCTCAACCGGAACTTTCTCATAAGACAAGTTCTCCTCAACCTCAACACCTTCTAATGGCACAATGGTACTAGGATCACCAACCAACTTCCTCAACATAGAGAAATGGAAAATCTAGTGAATAGAACCCAAATCTTGAGGCAAATCCAATCTATAAGATACATTCCCAATCCAATCAACAATCTCATAAGGATCTACATACCAGTGACTTAGCTTGCCCTTCTTTATTGGTGAGACTTTCACATTCATCCAATCACTAACATAAAACTCAAGATCCCTCTTCCTCACATCTGATTAGGACTTTTGGCGCTTTTGGGCTATCTTCAACCTCTCCCTAATCAAATCCACCTTTTCCATAGCCTCCAACACCAAATTCAGGCCAATCAAAACCATCTCTCCCAACTCAAACCACCACATCGAAGGTATACATCTACTACCATATAAAGCCTCAAATGGTGCCATACCAATGTTACCATGAAAGCTATTATTATAAGCAAACTCAATGAACATAGATGGTTATCCTAATTAACCTTGAATTTCAACACATAAGCCCTCAACATGTCCTCTTATGTTTAAATTGTCCTCTCGTCTTGTACATTAGTTTGGGGATGAAAAGCAATACTTAACTTTACTTTAGTTCCAAGTCCTCTTTGAAACGACCTCCAAAAGTGTGAAGTAAATTTCGGTGTCATGATCTGATATGATAGAACTAGGTGATGTGATGTCAAAATACAACATATTTGATGCTTGAAACAAGGGCTTTTATGAGTTCTTAAAGTGACCTTTTAGTGTTTTGATGTGTTTTTATATTAATCTTGCAGAAAAGTTTGGTTGGCATAATTTTGCAGAAAAGTTGTAGAATTTGCTGAAGCGTAGGCCTTACGAGCCCACCTACGAGTCATAGCTCAAGCTACGAATCATAGAGTCATGTCATAGCAAGAATTAAAGACCAAAATTCAGAAATTTGCTAAGTGGAGGTCATCCTTACGAGGCCATCATATGAGTAGTAAGTTACACTATGACTTATATAATTGGACTCGTAGCAAGAATCAGAGATCCAAGATGTTTGACAAAAAATTGAAGACCAAGACTACGAGACTAACATAGGAGTCATAGCTGAAATAATGACTCATACCTATGGGTCGTACCAGTTTAGTCAAAGATGCCAAGAACCTGATACAATACCTCAATTACGACTTGTAGGTCATTCTACGAGTCGTACCTATATAACTTATCAAATGCCAGCTGTCTTTTCTGTGTAAATTCTAGGGTTACTTTGTAAATACTATATATAGTTTAAGTTAGATTTTTAGCATGGGAGTTGGACAATGATTGAACATAAACTATTAAGAAATACATTTTTGAAGCTTTTATTAATTTTTTGGATTAGTTTATTGCTCTCTTAGAAAACCCATTTTGGAGATTGGAAACTTTGCGTTGTACTCATTGTTGATCAATCAAGCTTATGGGTTTTTGTAATTTGCGATGCCTATTTCCTTTATTTGTATTGGTAAAGCTCTCAACTATGTTTATTATTTGCATTTTTTTATGTTTTTGCCATAGCCATGAGTAGCTAAGCACCCACAACTTGGTGCTATGGGAACCATGAGTAGTTGACATTGAAATGACTAGGTTGCTTGCATTTCTATGATTGAGGTTTTGCATGTATTATCTATTTTCCTTCATGATTATTGTTACTTAGTGGTGACCAACACTGAACCCCACCTATTATCACGATCCCAACCAAGGTAGTGACGAATAGGAAAAGGGAAGTAGATGACTGAATTCGATTGATGTGTTCTCGTTTAATCAACCAACCTAACCAAGGGGAGGTTGACTGGACTATTGGTAATGGTTAGTTGGCACACCATAGTGGTCGATTAAGCCCCATTGAAATTCGACCTTCACCTTCACAAGAGGGCTGGAAGAACCTAAGTTACCATTTTGCATGCAAATCACCAATTGTAGCTATATTGTCTAGGGTAATCAAGTCGATGAACCATGGGGAACACAATACCCAAGTTGTCCCCAAAATTGAGTATTTTCTTGCATTATTATACTGAAGGCCCACATTCCCAGATAATGTGCTCATATTAGAGAGGGTCATGTTATTGGCGAGTATCTTGGCAGGGTATGAAATTGATTGAGCTCGTATTATGGTAGAAAAAATCCACAAGTCAACGGTCTACACCCATCAAGCATTGTCATTCCCTATTCTGATTCATAGATTATGCAACGAAGTTAGTGTACAGGTTTCTCTCCACATGGACCCTCATATAGAGGCTTTGTGTATGATGGACCCCAGCCTAATCAAGGCATATGGAAACCCAATTGCCCTACAGAGAGCAATCCCACCTCCTATGCCAAAGCCATTCCCAGTAGAGCCTCAGATTCTGGGGTCACCTCCAGCTACTACTAGCACTACTCCGGCCACTGCAGAACCCACGCCAGCTATTGAGATCATGTCTGCACCATTCTCTTACACTCTAGTACCAAAAGCATCTTCTTTACAAGTTGACCCTCTTTTTTTTATTGTTGCTTTATAGGCTTTATTATGCAGGGTGGCTGTAACAGAGGGAAGGCTATAGGAGTTGTCAGCACGGGTCCAGTCATTGATTGATTAGACTATTCGGGACTCCGAGGAAAGGATTAGGGCATTTACCTAAGATTTAGTTAATGAGAGAGTCTGAGCGGTGGATGCTCGGGTCAACGTATTTGAGATTAAAGTTCACAAGAGGCTCGAGGGAGCTAGCCCTACCGATGCAAGTATAGTTACTGAGGAGCTCGCCAAGTTCAAGGACGAATTATTATAGATGCTGGCAACCCCTATCCTAGTGCTAGAGGTAGCATCAGTAGGAGATGAGTCTTTTGATTGGCTCACCGATCGTCCAGACACCCATGGAAAGAGGCCCCTCGAGCACGTTAACCCAGACCCGAGCCCAAAAAAATTAAGACAGGAGGAGGAGCCCATACCAGAGGAGGTGGTACAGTAGTCGCTTTTGTTAGCAGCTATTCAGAGAGAGAGCACATAGTATGCCCCACCTAAAGTGGGCACTTTTGGTATGGCTACAGAGGAGAGGCAGACCCAAGACCCCACAAATTAGCCCGAGACTGGTGCTTGATACATCATGATGTTTGACTTCTTTTGACCCCACCTCTCATTTTATTATGTTGGATACTTTGTTCTTTGTTCTCTTTTTAGACAATATTTTTATTATGTTGGTTTTTGGTTGTGTTTAAATATTCTTATGTTGGATGCTATTTTTACTTATATTTTGGATGTTAATTTTTGGTTTTTAAGGGATGTATGTATATATTTCTATGTTATTGTGTTTTGTTTTTATTTTTATTTTTACTTTGAGGACAAAGTATCACATTCTAGTGGGGTAGTAGAAGTTATAGATTAAAGTGAAGTCTGAGTAGCCTCATCCATAACTTCTCCTATTTTTATCCTAAGGTTTTCTTGTCGTGCTTCATTTTCCTTGTGGATATTTACTTTTCTGTTGAACTGGCATGTTTAGGTAATGTAGATAATGGGTAAATTCATAGTAGTATTATTTATTGGCATATATATAATTTTTAGATTTGTTTTTAATGTTTTGATGAAAAATTAGGTACCCTCAAAATTTTTGAGGTTGTGATTATTGATGCATTCGTACATTCTAGAGTATTTGCTAATGTTTGTTCTGATATTGTGAAAGTAAGCTGAGACTGAAAGCATGACCTGTGATTCTATGCATGATTGTGGATGTAATTGCCTTGTGTGTTGTGAGCTTATTTTGATGCATTCATGCATCTTGTATGGATCCAGAACTTGTCTTGTTACTCTAAAGTTGGTTTAGTGATGTGGTGGATATGGAAAGGATCTTAGGCCTTTGTTCTTTGAGCGAAACCACTTTTAGCCTAAATGACCCACCAGATGAGTGAGTGAATCCCTTGTTCCAAACTGTTGAGCTTATCATTTACTCATTCTTTCTTGATACCTTGCTAGCTTAACATTATTTGATGAAAAGCCCTGATATTAGCCCTGATCTATCCTTGAACATGTGAACCTTGATTAAGGCCAAAGGCCTAAGTTGAGGGTGGCTGTAGTTGGTGGCCCTGGTTTGAGACATAGATATTGTGTACTTCACCTGAGGCTAAAAGCGTAAGTTGAGGGTGGCCCTTATTATGGTAAAGTAAATAAGGTGGCTAGTTAGGAAATCAAGAAAGAAATATATATATTTTTAAAAAAAGCATGAACCAAGTGAATAAAAAGAAGAAAAGTGTCTTAAAGTAGCAAAAATGAGTTTAAAATCAAGGCACAGTTGAAAAAGAGAAAGAAAGCACACGAGAAAAGTTCAAAACAAGAGAATAAGGGTGGATTGATTAAAAAGGGTTGGATTATGAAAGCAAAAGGTTTTGGTAAACATGGTTTAAGGATAGCTTTAGTCACTACTTGCTCAAAATTCTACACCAAAGCACCCTGAGCCTATGTTACAAGCCTATAAGTCCTAAATTGATCCAACTCTACTCTATCATCAAGACAGAAGATGAGTATAGAGGCAAGCCTATGGTGTTAGTTAGTATACATTGAATTTCAATTGTGAGAGTGAGAATGTTTCCACAGTCCCTAAATTCTAAATGCTTTTAAGTGAGTATGAGGGACTTCTTTCTAGTGAGGGCATTTGCACTACTTGATTAGCATATGACTATACTAGTGATTGTGGATAGTTGATGCTCCTTAGCTTGTCATAGTTGAATTGCCAGGTCCCACATTATGTTCTTGCTTGCTCAATAACTTTGCAACCCTATTTTGAAAGTAGCAGTTGGATACCCAGATCAGAGGAGCTATTGTATATGCCATTAGTATAACTGCTATGTATTTCTCTTTGTCTGAGTAGATTGAGTCATCGCTTAAGGGCAAGCAACAATTCTAAGTTGAAGGTGTTGATGTGCTGTCAAAATACAGCACATTCGGCGCCTAAAACAGGGGATTTTGTGGGTTTTTGAAGCGACTTTTTAGTGTTTTGATGTGTTTTTGTATTAATCTTGCAGAAAAGTTAGGTTGGTATGATTTTGGAGAAAAGTGGCAGAATTTGCTGAAGCATAGGCCTTACGAGCCTACTACGACTCATAGTGCGAGCTATGAGTCATAGGGTGGTGTCATAGCAAGAATTAGAGACTAAATTCAGAAATCTGCTAAGTGGAGGTCACCCCTACGAGGTCATCACACGAGTTGTAAGTTATACTACGACTTGTACAAGTGGACTCATAGTAAGAATCAAAGAGCCAAGATGTTGGACCAAAAACTGAAGACCAAGACTACGAGACCAATATACGAGTCGTAGCTCAAGCAATGACTCATACCCATGGGTCATACTAGTTTAGGCCAAGATGCCAAGAACCTGATATGAGACCCCAACTATAACTCATAGGTCATCCTACGAGTCGTAACTGCGTAACTTATCATATGCCAGCTATTTTTTCTGTGTAAATTCTAGGGTTACTTTGTAAATACTATATATAGTTTAAGTTAGATTTTTAGCACGGAGTTGGACAAGGATTCAGCACAACTACTGAGAAATACATTTTGAAGCTTTTCTTAGTATTATTATTTGCATTCTTGTGTGTTTTGCCATAGCCATGAGTAGCTAAGCACCTACAAATTAGGGTTGTGGGAACCATGGGTAGTTCACATTGAAATGACCTAGGTTGCTTGCATTTCTATGATTGGGGTTTTGCATGTATTATCTATTTCCCTTCATGATTATTGTTGTTTGGTGGTGGCCAACACCGCACCTTACCTATTATCACAATCCCAACCAAGGTAGTGACAAACAGGAAAAGGGAAGTAAAGGACAGAATTGGCTTGATCTATTCTCGTCTAATCAACCAAACCTGACCAAGTGGAGGTTGACTGGGACTATTGGTAACGATTAGTTGGCACGCCATGGTGATCGACCAAGCACCATAGTGAAATTTAACCTTCACCTTCACAAGAGGGCTGGAAGAACCTAAGTTACTATCCTGCATGCAAATCACCAATTGTAGCTATGTTGTTTAGGGTAATCAAGTCACCGGACCATGGGAAACACAATTTTCAGGTTGTCCCCAAAATTGAGTATTTCCTTGTGTTATAGTTAGTGCTTATTTTATTTTATTTTTTAATCACAAAAACCCCTACCCCCCACACCCTTAAGTTGTCCCTAAAATTGAGTGTTTCCTCGCATTATAGTTAGTGGTAGTTTTATTTTGTGTTTGGAATACAAACCCCTCCCCCCTCGCATTTAGATATTGTAGTCATAAATGCTAGAAATGATTAATGGTGAAATCTTGTAATCAAGCCCTGTATTCCTGCGGATTTGATCCTAACCTTGGTTAGGTTAATTGCTGGCAACAGTCGCTTTCTTATTGGAGCGTGAACATCATCACTAGGCATACTATACAACCTCAACAACTCTTGGATGTATAACCTTGCATAATCTTCAGTAGTAAAGGTAGTCCTGACTGATAAGAAATAGCTCGATTC
>DF360399.1:0-10518 GCA_000787875.1 Solanum virginianum | reverse complement strand
CTCGATTTAGTCTTTCGATCAACAAGAACCCAAATGGAGTCAAATTGCCTTTGGGTCCGAGGCAAACCAACCACAAAATCCATGTTCACATATTACCACTTCCAAATAGGAATTTTAATATCTTGATCAAAACCATCTGGCCTTTGGTGTTTTACCTTCGCTTGTTGACAATTAGGACATTCAGATACGAACTTGGATATATCTTTCTTCATACCATGCCACCAATACACTTCCCTCAAATCCTGATGCATCTTAGTAAATCCCCGATGAATATAATAATGAGAATTATGGGCTTCACTTATGATCACCCTAATAAGATTATCCATATTAGCAACAAACAACTGATCTTGATACCGAAGCACACCATCTCCCCCTTGGGAGAAGACGTCTATCTTCTTTTCTGCAACCAACTTCTTCAACTCAACCAATGACGGATCTAGATCTTGCTTAGCCTTAACATCAACAACCACCAAAGATTTGGCACTGTTTTGAACATGAATACAACTATCATTAGAGCCAGCCAACTTAATACCCAATCTAGCAAAATGGTGAACATCTTTTGCCAACTCTTTCTTCCCTTCATCAATATGAGCCACACTTCCCATAGATAGCCTACTTAGAGCATCGACTACAATATTTGTCTTTCTAGGATGATATTGTATACTCATGTCATAGTCCTTAAGGAGTTCCAACCACCTCTTTTGTATCAAGTTAAGATCCTTTGAGTGAACACATACTGCAAACTCTTGCGATTAGTAGCAATTATCAACATGCACCCCATATAAATAGTGTTTCCAAATCTTCATGACAAATACCACTGCCGCTAACTCAAGATCATGAGTCGAGTAGTTATGCTTGTGCACCTTTAATTACCTTGATGCATAGGCTATCAGCTTACCATATTACATAAGTATACAACCCAATCCAATCCGAGATGCATCACAATATACCACAATCCCATCTAACCCATTCGGTAGAGTAAAAAATGAGAGCCGATGTAAACCAATCTTTTAAATTCTGGAAACTCTTCTCACATTCATCTGACCATACAAACATGGCCTTCTTTTAAGTAAACTTAGTCAATAGAGATGCAATAGATAAGAATCCTTCAACGAATCTCCTATAATAACCTTCCAACCCAAGAAAACTTTGAATACCAAAGGAGTCAATGGTATAGTCCAATTCTTGATAGCCTTAGTCTTTTTTGGGTCAACCTTAATACCATCATTGAACACCACATGACAACGAAAAGCCACCTCACCTAACCAAAACTCACACTTGCTAAACTTAGCATATAATTTCTTCTCTCTGAAAGTCTGAAATGATCTATATATTCCCTCACTTCGGGAATAAAGAAGGATATCATCGATGAAGACAACCACAAAACTATCAAGGAATGGCTTGAACACCTAATTCATAAGATTTATAAACACAATCGAAGCATTAGTCAACCCAAATGACATAACTACAAATTCCAAATGCCCATACCTAGTTTGAAAAGCCATCTTGGAATGTCACACTCTCTAACCTTCAATTCATGATAACCGAAATGGAGGTCAATCTTTGAGACATGGGTGTTCCCTTGGAATTGATCAAATAAGTCATCAATCCTTGGCAATGGATATTTATTCTTGATGGTCACCTTATTCAATTACCTATAATCAATGCACATTTGAAGGGATCCATCTTTCTTTCCTACAAATAACACTAGAGCACCCCATGGAGATATACTTGGCCTAATGAAGCCCTTCTCTAACAAGTCCTTTAGCTGGTCTTTCAGTTCCTTCAACTCAGCTGGTGCCATACGATAGGTTCAATAGAGATAGGTTTAGTATCTAGGAGAAGATCTCTATCAAAGTCTACATCCCTTTGAGGAGGAATACCAAGCAAGTCTTCGATAAACACATCCAGAAACTAGTTCACCACTGGAACTTATTCAAGAGTAGATAACTCGAACTCCATATGTTTGACCCTCACAATATGATAAATACACCCCTTAGAGATCATCTTTCTAACCTTAAGGTAGGAAGTAAACTGACCTTTAATAGTATAGTCACTACCCTTCCATTCAAAAATAGGCTCATCCAAACTTTGGAACTTGACTTTTTGGGTTCTACAATCTATAGAGGCATATGAATCATGTAGCTAATCCATCCAAGAATAACATCAAAATCAAACATCTCAAGTTCCACAAGATCACACGGGAAGACTTTATCCAACACAGAAATAGTACAACCCTGATAGACTATATGAGAAATAATAGATTCACCCACTAGAGTGTAGATTGAAAAAGTCCCTCTCAAGATTTCACGGCTCAAACCAAATGTAATAGCCAAAAGAGGAGTCAAAAAAAAAATTTGCACCTGGGTCAAAAAAAGCATAAGCATCAAAATCAAATACATGTAATATATCAGTCACAACCTCTAGATTCTCATCAACTTCCTGATAAACATGCAAATCACAAAACCTATTATTTCTTTAGGCACCACCTTGTAGAGCTCTTTACTAGCATTGATCACCTTAGGACACCTGAGCCTGGCCCTTTTGAGCAACCTTAGAATAGTCAGCAATTTTGTGGCTCTTATCACCACACTCGAAACAAGCACCTAAGTTCTTATAGCATATACTCGAGTGATTCTTCCCACATATAGCACACAGGGGAGGCATTGGCCAACCTATAACTTATGCCTTAGGAGAAGGCACCCTAGCATAGAAGGCTGAGCATTAGAACATTGTCCTTGTTAGAAGGACCTTAACCACCACCACCCTTGGAGTTAGAGAACCTTCCATCATAACGGGCCCTCTTAGAATCATGCACCCTCCTTTCCTTAAGCTTTTCTCCCTCAATGTGTTCAGCATATATTATGAGCCTAGAGATGTCCATGTCCCGAATAAGCATAGTCGTATGAGATTCCTTCATAACTAAATCAGAGATACCAGAAATAAACTTGTGCATTCTTGTATGAGGGCCAACCATAAGTATTGGAGCATACTTTGAGACCTTAGTGAACTTGAGTGCATAGCCCCTCACAATCATACCACCCTATTTAAGGTTGATAAACTCTGTCATCTTGGCTTCCCTAAGCTCAAATGGGAAGAAGCGACCCAGAAATGCAAACTTGAATTCCTCCCAATTAACAGCATCACAACAAACTCTTTCCATCGACCATTGTGTGTACCATACTTGAACCACATCTTTCAATTGATAAGCAGCCAACTCAGCTTTCTCATAAGAAGTCACCCTATAACAGTT
This sequence comes from Solanum virginianum, assembly GCA_000787875.1. Taxonomy (NCBI): domain Eukaryota; kingdom Viridiplantae; phylum Streptophyta; class Magnoliopsida; order Solanales; family Solanaceae; genus Solanum; species Solanum virginianum. The sequence goes on along the minus strand of DF360399.1, from coordinate 7,265 downwards.
AACATCTTAGTGAGCTCATTAATAAACTCTTGTGTATCCTCATCGGTCTTCGACCCAGAGAAGTTCAAAGGATACATCCGGGTGAAATCTCTCACCCTAGAAGCTAGAGTGGGATCACGAGGAGGAAGGCTAGCCTACCTAGTTTGAGAAGTCACTACCTGTGTAAGCATAGCAAAGGCCATATGGAATTCACCATTAGAGATAGACGTTTCCATAGGTTCTTGAGGAACTTGGTCCTCACAAGCCAGGTCAGGCTTGGTAGGAGAGCTCTTCATAGAGGCATCTTCTGTAATGTAGAAAGGATATCATATGGATAAAGGAAACCATAATATACAGTCTAAAGCATGACATAAGACATGAAGAGGTGAGACAATTCCTAGAATGTCATTATAACCTCCCACTCATATGCAAGGTACACATAAACCCATGTATAGGACTATACTAAACGCGGCATATTGGACTTTGAGGATCATTTACAAACCTAGTGTTATGATACCAAGCTTGTCACGATCTGGACCTAAGGTCTAGGAGTGACATGGCAAATGGGAACCTAAGAGTCCCAAACAATCCTCAAAGTATACATATTCATATCATCGGTTCGAAAGCATATATAAATAGTAAACATATAGTTCTAAGGGATGAAAAAGTAGGACTCACACTATGGGGATGTCATAAGGAAAGGGATTATCATGGATTCACATAACACGTAGCACATAAAGACTAAAGGGTGGGTAAGTATGACTCACTTTATGGGGGTAATTAGGGACTTAGGATCTTTTGCACCATATTATAAAAGCATATCATAATACTCATAATCGATCGATATAACGATATCCAATAGATAGCCATATCCATAATCATGATCTTCAATTTTAAACTTAGCTTACAAAAATAAAAGAGTCTATAAGTTATCCAATAATGCCTCCAATCATAAGAGAGGACGGGGGCCAAGACAAGTCTCAGGCTCAACCCTAAAGTAAATAACATAAACAAACTTCAAAGGTAGAGGAAGGGTGGCTTGTCGTTGGAAGATAGGACTCACCACAAAGTATCTCAAGATCTAATCTAGCCATCGTATGGGGGATGAAGGTAATATTCGGTCCCTACATGGTTAGATCATGTAGGAAAAAATCTGTCTTAGTACATTTGAATGTACTAAGTATGTGGATATGCAATGCAAATGACTTACCAAACTTGCATTTAATGTTAGATGACAAAGGTACATAATATAGAAAGAGATATATAGCAAAGAAAAGTAATATATCAATATGCCATGAGATTCATGATGCATGAAATGCAATAATGCTCATATATAGTAGGGATGTAACCTCAATCAATATGTGTAAGACCAAGCGAGCTATTACTTAGAATCCCGATATAATTCCCACACTGGTAAAAAGGTGGGCCATTTGCCAAAGGTAAACCATACTTCTCCTTATGGGCACCTCTATTTTTGAGAAGCAACCTTCCTTATGGGTACCCTCATTTTTGATAGGATTTTCATATCATACTTCTTCTTACAATTACCCCCATTTCAGAGAGTTAAGTTCCCTTACGGGCACCCCCATTTTGGGTAGGATTTTCATAAATATATACCTATGGTTGGAACATAGTTATGGGACAATGAGATTCATATCTAGTGGGCCATGCCTCAACTATTAAGATGAGCCTCCAATCTCAAGTTCCTCATAGTGCTAAGTCATCATTCCACAAGAATACATATACATGTACATGCTTCAAAGAGATGCAAGTCATATCAAATTATTTCAAATGCATACTTAGGATTAAATGCTAAACGTTCTTCATAATTATTCATACTTGAGCTAAAAAGTCAAATCATACTTCAAATCAAACCCCCATGTATAGGAATAGCCCATTCACATATATCAAAGTGGTGTAAACACTCATATCATAAATATTTATGTGATCACATTCTTGTCATAATCATAATCTTATCAAAACTATATACATAAGCATAATTAGACTTAACCCACTTCATAATCTTCATAAAATTCAATGCTCATGAATGCATATGCCATGAATGATGTCGATTAGCATGAAAAATAGAGATTCAATCTTAAATCAATACAATATCTAATTCAATTAAATCCATAAGTAAAATCCAAATCCAAATCTCACTTTAGATTACTCATGCTTAAATCAAACTTTAAAGGGATAATACATATTCAAATATTCGTAATAATATGCAATTTAACATTTTAGGGCTCCAATCAACTTAAAATCATCAATAAATCATAGTTCATACTTCAATTGAATTTAATAAACCATAATCTTCAACACTCATAATTAAAGTAAGATTATTTTTGGTTGAAACAAGAGTTTATATAAAAATAATATATGCATCAATACATGTTCATGGCAGCAGTTAAGCTACTACTTAAGTTTACATTTTGGGAAGGGGGTAAACAAAATTTGTTAGACTAGTATTAGAATAATGGTTGTTAAGTCGTATAAAAGAAGTTCCTACTTTGTCTGCTGATATGTTCTTTTCGACAAACAAGTGAGGAACCGCATATGTTATCACTGAGTTTGGTTTATTAAGTTATGCCCCTTCTCTTGATAAAAGATCTGCCACTTAGTTTGTTTCATGATAGTTGTGCTTTAATGGGGGATTCCCCAGTCATAGTAGAAGGTCCTACAATCGAGAAGAATTTATGAGTATACAATGGATGATCATGTGACAACATATGAATTATCATTTGGCAGTCAATGCTTATTTCTAAAGGTGTGAAATTTTGAGCCAATGTTAGTTTAGTATAACTAGTGCTTATATTTCAGCCAGTATGTTGTCCGTGTCCATAGAATTTGCTGCGAATCCTAGTACCCGTTTGCCTTCCTTATCTTTAATTACCCTACCTAACCCACTTGTGTTGGTTTATTATGATGTTGGTCTATCTGTGTTTAGCTTATAACCTATTAGTGGGAGCTTTCACTTAATGAACACGGTTTGATTTTATTATCTATTTTTTATCTGGTTAAATGTTTATATTCCAAGGCTAGTGTGTTGGATGTATGGTTATTCGCTATGCTATATTTGTTATTATAAAGGTTATTATTCTTTGTTAACCATATATGCCATAAATAGAAAGGGAAGGCTTCCTCCCAGGTTAGGCCCTTGATCTTTATGTTTCTTTTGTATAGATTATGCAACCATCTTGGCTGTCCCGTAAGCTAGTGTCATCTGTTATATTATGAATTACAAGGTGCTTCAACAGGGGCGTGGATATTTTATAATGAAGAAATATATGATGTATCATTTTGGGTTCATTGTATGCATGGCATAATTTATCAATGTTGATGCCTATAGAGTTTAGGTGGTTACGGGTTGTTAACCTACCGTGTGGACAGGTCCTGAGAAAATATTTATTTTATTTGGGAACTTCAATCACCAATCCAATTATAATTACTTTGTTCTTGTTTCCCGGGAGCTGAGTTTTATTGGAGGTATTTGTAGGTACTTTTTGTACTTTTGGTTGTAATGATCCCTTTTGAGCTTAAATTCAATGTTAGCTTGTCTCTGGTTTTTGAAAATGGAATGTAAAGGCTTCCGATAATGTGCTTAAGCATTTCAGGGACTGATGCAGATATTTTCTCCTATTGCTATTGCCCTGTCTCATCTACAACATGTTGTACCATCTGATTTTTGTTAGATTTTTGTAAAAGGACCATGGATAATTTCTCAAAGTATTTTGTTGCTTGGCATCCACCTGTTATACCAAAGGGATATTTTCTTTCCTGAACCTAGGGACCATTTTAGCCCTTGCCTGCATATTTCCCAACCTATAGCTAGATTTTTCCATATTATTCCATGTTTTGGTCTAGTTCTTAGTGGGTAGGAGTAGTTTGCCAGATATTTTAGGTTTTACCTTTTAGAGCTCTTGCCCACAGATAATTGTCACTTGTTACTGCTCCCCATGCCAATTTTGATAAAAGGGCTTTGTTCTTGTTTTCGGCATTTTGAATCCCCATCCCTTCCTTAGACTTTGATTTTATAAGTGTTTCTCAATTTATGAGATGTAGCTTTCTTTTGGAGTCCGTGGTCCCCCAGATGAAATTTCTTTGTATTTGGTCAATCATCCTGTTAATTTATTTTGGCAGCTTTATATATTGCATGGAGTGAGTAGGGATGTTATTCAAGGTAGCTATGGCTAGCATTGCCTTTCGTACTATGTTAAGGAACTTAGTTTTTCATCCGACTAATTTTTTGCAAAGGTTGTCTATAATATATTGGAAATCTTTGAGGGTTTTTTTAGTGAAAATTGGAAAATCTAGGTATTTCCCAATGGATACCCCCCCCCCGCCCCTATTGATTTGTAGTATATCAAAAATTTCATTTTTCCTTTCTATTTTACAGTTTTTTTAGTAGAGCATTTTTTATTTCAAGTTATTTGATTTCAAGTTATTTATCGTCAGACCTGATTTAGAACAAAAAGCCATGAGGATCCTTTTTATAGTGGTGCTGCTCCTTTTGTTTGCTTTTGCCATTAATATTAAGTCATCATTAAATAATAAATGCAATATGTGTGGGCCCTGGTAGGACAGTTTGATTGGGTCCCATTGTTGAGTCCCAATTTCCTTTTTTTTTTATTTTCGTAGATAATTGTTCTATATATAGTATTAAAAGGTAAGGCGAGAGTGGGACCCCCTGACGTATTCCCATTATAGGCCGAAAGAAGTCAGTATGGTCTCCATTTAATAGGACAGTCATTTTATTTGAAGTGATGGAGGACATCATTATGTTTTTTGCTTGTTTTGGGAAATTAAAGAGAACTAGGTATCTTTAATATAAGACCATTCTAGTTTGTCTAAAGCTTTTTCAAGGTTTATCTTTATAATCATACCCGGGTTTTTTTTTCATTTTATTGAAGTGCGTTATCATTTTCTACATTATTACAGCATTGTCCTGAAATTAAAATAAGCTTAAATTTCATAAATCAAGTGTAAAAAGGTTTTGGGTCTTCTTAGTTGAAAGGGACCAAGAATTAATCCCATATACCTTATCTAATTAAGAAGATTCAAGAGAAATTTGATGAAGAAAAGAGTCTTCCCTTGATTCCCAAACTTAGTCTTCACAAGAGACTTTGAGAGAGTTCTTAAGAGTGAGTTGAAATAATTCTAACTGGAAAGTGAATTTGAATGAGGGAAATAGAGTATAGGTCATTTCAATGTTTTTACATAGCAAAAAAAGTCACAAGAGACCCTAAGAAGAAACTATAATTACAAAAATATCATTAATGAAATGAGTAAATTAAATCTTGTCAGGGGTCTCAAGGGAGGGTGTATGGATTGTATATTTGTTCCGTGATCCAACACTTAGAAAAATTTATCCTGACGAAGGTCCATTGATGTGCTGTAAAATACAGAACTTTTGATGCTTCAAACTTGGAATTTTTTGTGTTCACAATGCGATGTTTGTTGATTTTATGTGTTTGTTTGTTATATTTGCAGTATTACAGGTTTGGCCTTGATTTTAGGAAGAAATAAAGAAGTTGCTAATTTTTTATGCAGTATAAGACCCTTTACAGGTCGTAGATCATTCTCGGGTCATGAAGTGATTTCATGGACCATTCTAGTGAGGAGATGATTTTTTGAAGTTGGTTTTACGAACATACAGATGGATGGTGGAATGATTTATAAGTCGCAGACCTTGATTTGTGCCCCGAGGATCAGAGATTGGGACTTTCTAAAGTTTCATCAGATGAAACCCCCTTACGAGTCGTAAACACTTTACAAGCCATAGAAGGGTGTCATAGACTTGAAGTCCAATTTTCTAGCAGTTACGTACAAGACCCTGATTATGGGCTGTGGAATGCAATATGGACCATAAACCTCTTTCATATGACATGCCGACCAGCTATCCTGTTATGTTTAGGACTTATATTTTACTTATTATAAATAGGTTTTTTAGATTATTTTTCAGAAGTTTTCGCATAGTACTCAAAGAACTCAGTAGTTAGAGAGAGAAAATAGTGAGGTTACATTGGAGAAATTTTAAGAACACTTGTATTCTAATTTCATCTTTAATCTTGTGATTCTCTTGGAAGTTTGATTCGCTTATTTTAATTTAATTGTGTAAGTGTTTAATTATGTTCTTCCAATTTATAATTCTTGCATCTACACAAAGCATGAGTAGATAAATCCACAACGATGGTTGTGGGATCCATGAATAACTAACAAGGTAAAACTGGATAATTCATGATTCTTGGAAAGTGTGCATCCATGTATTAATTAACTCTCTTCGTTTTGAATGTTTTCTGATGGTGGCAACATTGGAACATGCCTAGTGTTGCTAACTGGACAAGGTAGTAATGAATAGGAAAAGCGATTAATTAACAGGATTCGATTGATGTGTTCTCGTCTAATCAACCAAACTTGGCCAAGAGGAGGTTGTACTAGTGTCACACCTAAAGTCTCGTTAAGGCAGACTAGCACCCATTATCGATAAGGCTTGGGCAAACTAACCCATGTCCATGCGCTTTCTATATATAGTAAAAGGGATTTCTACACTCAACATTCCTTTAAGAAAGTAAACAGTAATAACAAGCCAAAAGGAAATGTATATGACTAGGCCATTAGGGCCACGTTGTCTAAAGTAGGGGACATGACCACACTTTATTTTACATAGTCTAAAAAGCCTCTAGATAAGGAAAAGCATTTGATAAGGGTCAGGACAGGCCCCTCCTCGATTAATGGTATAACACAAAAATATACGTTCTAGACACGCAAAGCTCTGAAGCAACCTGGAACTTGGTAACCACAGCTGGATATCCTGTACTCCTACTGGAGAGATCTACTAGCACCTATACCTACAGCATGAAATGCAGGTCCCCCATAAGGGACGTTAGTATAAGATAATGTACTACATATGTAAGGAAGGAAATACTGTATATGAAGTAACAACCCAAATAAAACTATCCACTGATGTAGGATAAAAGACCACCTTTAGTTATACTGTGGGATCATGTACTTTATATTCTTTTTATTACTTTACCTTTACTGTATAATATGTGCATAGCATGTAATACAAATGACCAGCTGATCAGTGGTAAATCTATATCAGATTGGCCCTAGCTAGGCTTTTCCTTCTAGCATGTAATACAAATGACCAACTGATCAGTGGTAAATCTATATCGAGATCGGCCCTAGCTAGGCTTTTCCTTTAACCCCTTAGGCTACCCTCCGTGATAGGATCTACCTTGGCTAGGTGATTCTTCCACCCCTCGAGTTACCACCCATCAATAAGC
>DF360400.1:48305-58337 GCA_000787875.1 Solanum virginianum | reverse complement strand
TTAGGTTGTAGTGTCTATAAATAGGGTCTTTATGTAGCAATGATAATACACATGTAAATAAACAATTCAATAATATTTTTCCCCATATTTCTCACAAGGCGCATAAGCACTAATGATGTCCACAATAAGCCTACCGATAACTAGCATAATCGTTATCATCCTATCATTGATCCTCCTAACCTCCACCACACATTCTCTAGGCCCCCATCTACTAGAATACCTATTCCATTCCTATCCATAGAGCCTCTTAAGTACCACAATTTGAACCTCTCCACATTCCAAGCTTTGGTACTACCCATTTGATTTTCTGAACACAAGCTATATTAATCTTTCTTCTCTAACACTCTTCATTAACTTTATGGACTTCCCTGTAGATGCCCTTATGTTCCACGATCATACTCTCAACTTAATAGAACCCGACCTCCTCTTACTCCTACTACCCTCCACCTTCGACTCCAATCAAAGGCATGACCCTAGTCCATCATCAGTTTCCAAAGCCACTAAAAAGGATAAACTGAGAATAGATAAATCGAGAGACTAAAGTGAATTGAGAAGAAATCAGCGCTTGAAATCAACAGCTCAACAAGATATTAGACTTTCTTGAGTTATCATCGCCTCACATCATCCTACTATGCTTTTGTATCCTTTTTATCCTCTATTTCCATTCCTAAGACTACAGATGAAGCATTTTCTCATTCGAGGTGGAGGCAGGCTATGATTGATGAGATGTCTGCTTTACATACGACTGGTAGTTGGGAACTTGTCCCCCTTCCTGCAGGTAAATCCACCGTTGGTTGCCATTGGGTTTATGCAGTAAAAGCGTTGGAATCCTTTAGTTGTCTTCTGGAGGGGACTGATTTGCTCAGATGGAAGGGATGCTTATAAAATGATGAGCCGGGCAAACTTTCAGATTGTAGAATGGTCTTGTAAATACATTTTGAAGACCAATATCCAACAGAAGGTAGCCTGCTTTGTTTGGTTATTAGCAAAAGAGGCTGTCCTTACTCAGGAGGTGAGGGATGCTTATAAAATGATGAGCCGGGCAAACTTTCAGATTGTAGACTGGTCTTGTAAATACATTTGGAATACCAAAATCCCACAGAAGGTAGCCTGCTTTGTTTGGTAATTAGCAAAAGAGGTTGTCCTTACTCCGGATAATCTGGAAAGCAAGAAAGATAATTCCCTGCTCAAGATGTTTTCTTTGTACAGAGAGAAATGACAGTTAATCATCTATTTCTACACTGCAAAATTGCAGTTCAGCAGGGTGAAAGAGGAAGGATTCATAGACAGGGTGAAAGAATAGCAGACCTGATTTTCAATTAGCCTCTTAACTTTAGTCAATTGAAAGTCAAGCTCAAAGAATGGAGCAAAGCCTACAAGAACATCGGAAGGAAAGGAAAGATGAGATTCTATCACAAGTGAGAAATCTGGAATCCATTCAGGCACTCAGACTTCTGACTGGTGATGAACAATTGCAGAAAATTCAACTGGCTATGGAATTTGAAGAGGCACCCAAAATGAGGAAACTGCTGGGAGGCAAAGATCCAGAGTACAATGGGTCAAAAATGGTGATAAAAAGACAAAGTACTTCCATAGGATGGCCAATGCTCACAGAAGATTCAACTCCATTGACATCCTCAAAGTTGAGGGGACTAAGTTACTCATCCCGAAGAAACAAAATTCGATTGTGAACTTCTATCAGGTCCTCTACATGGAATCTGAGAATTGGAGACCTGATTTCACCCTCCAAGGGAATAACAGTATTTCTACAGAAGAGCAGGTGTGGCTGCAAAGACAATTTGAAGAGGATGAAATATTAGAGGGGCTTAAACAGTGTGCCATTGACAAGATCCCAGGCCCTGATGGATTCCCAATGTCATTCTTCATTACTTTCTGGTAAATTTTGAAGACTGATATACTACTCACCCTACAAAACTTCCGTTCACAGCAGGTTTGAGAAGAGCTTCAATGCCACATTTGTAGCTCTTATCCCAAAGAAGGCAGGTGCAACTGAACTGAGAAACTTCAGACCAATTAATCTCATCACTGAAATGTACAAGATCATTGCAAAAGTACTCGCTGAAAGGTTAAAGAGAGTGATAGATAAGCTAATAAACCCACATCAAATGGCCTTTATTGAAGGAAGGCAAATCATGGATGCAGCTTTTGTGGCAAGTGAGTGTTTAGATGCTAGATTGAGAGGCTCAAAACCAGGGGTGACGTGCAAATTAGACATTGAAAAGGCATTTGACCACCTCAACTGGAAGTTCCTACTCAGCATCCTCAGGCAAATGGGTTTTGGAAAAAGATGGCTGAATTGGATAAGTTTTTGTATTAAAACTACCAGGTTCTCAATTCTGGTAAATGGAGAACCAGTTGGTTTTTTCTCAGCAGAAAAAGGGCTAAGACAAGGGGACCCCGTATCCCCTTTTCTTTTCATCATAGCCATGGAAGGTCTCAATAGCATGATGACGATTGGAATTCAAAGGAGATGGCTAGAAGATTTTAGAGTAGGGATCAGGACAGAGGAAGTATTGGAGATATGTCATCTACTTTATGCTGATGACACAATAGTTTTTGGTGATGCTACTAAGTGAGCAAATCAATTTTTTGGGACTAATGCTAGTTATCTTTGAAGCAATTTCAAGCCTGAAGATAAACTGTAGAAAAAGCGATACCTTTCCTATCAATGAAGTCACTCAGATTCAGGTTCTAGCTAACATTTGTAAGATGGAGCGGGAAAACTACCTACTCTTTACATGGGACCCCCATTGGGTGCTAAACATTAGGCATTAGAGATTTGGGTCAACATCATTGAGAAGACAGTAAAGAAGCTTGCTATGTGGAAGGCACAATATCTATCTAGAGGAGGCAGGTTAATTCTAATCAACTCTGCTGAATTCATTACCAACACATGTGATATCTCTCTTTCCTATGCGTGCTAAAATACTCGAGTTATAGACAAATTGAGAAGAAACTTCCTATGGCATGGCAAAAAGGAGTATAAAAGTTTCAGTTTGGTGAAATGGAACAGTGCAGCAGAGTAAAGACCATGGAGGTATGGGGGTTACAAACGTAAAGCTACAAAACAACAGCCTGCTCAAGAAATGGTTGTGGAGATATGCTGAAGATACACCCGCCCTGTGGAAGATGTAGTACAACAGAAGTATGGACAAAATCGGCAGTGGTGCACCGATGAGTCCCCCTAACACCTATGGAGTTGGAATATGGAGAACAATCAGGTCTTTCTGGTCCAACCTAGGGAAGGACATTACTTTCCAAGTTGGCAATGGAAAAAAAATTCCTCTTCTGGAAGGATAACTGGGATGGTCAGGGGACTCTGCAAGAGACTTTCCGTAGCCTTTTCAACATCAGCACCAACCAGAATAGCACAATACAGAACATCTGGACAGCTCAAGGATGGAACCTAATTTTCAGAAGGTTTTTGAATGATTGGGAGGTTGAAAGAGTGGTGGCTGCTCTACTTGGCAGAATTGGAACCTTCACAGGGACTACCAATGAGCCAGATATCAAGTGGAGTCACAACATTGATGGAAAATTCTCAGTCAACAGAGTCTATAAGAGAGGCGTTCTAGAGATGACAGGAAGAGATAGAGGACCTTGGAAAGCTACTTGGAGAAGCATGGCACCTACTAAGGTGAATGCTTCTCATGGCTGGGAGTAAGAAAGGCTTGCCTCACCCATGAGACATTACAGAAAAGGAAATTTCATTTAGCTTCCATATGCCCTCTTTGTATGGAAGCCAGTGAAACAAACAGCCACCTCTTCCTTTACTGCAAGGTAACTTTCCAAGTCTGGTCCCTTTTCATTACCTTTGGCTGGGGAAAGTTGACTATGCCAAAGCACACTGCTGATCTACTGAGCTGCTGGATCAGAAGGGAGGAAGGAAAAGCCATAATAGTTGGTGGAAAACTGTCCCAGCTTGCGTGTGGTGGACCATATAGAAGGAAAGGAATGACAGAATTTTCAAAGGAAGATCAAACTCCATTCAAAAGATCAAAGGAAAATGCATTTCTACTTTATGTTTTTGGTGTAAAGAGCAATGTATAGTAAATGAAATACGGATAGTGGATTTCCTAGGATTTTTGTAATTAGCTATCTATGTAAGCACGCTTTTGGAGGTGGTCAACATATCCTTAATGCTAAAGAATACATGTTACCACTTTCAATTAAAAAAAAATTACATTTAGCATTGGAGACTTTTCATTAGTCTTAGAGGCATTTCTTGGATAAAGTCTGCAAAGATTACTGAAATTTTTTACGTAGTTGGGAGGAAGCAAGATTCAGGCAGAAGACCGGAATAGATGGAGAATTGTCTATGCAAGCATTTGGTGGACAATCTGGAAAAAAAAAAAAGGAATCCAGGTGTTTTGAGGATTTAAATAACTCGACACACGCCGGCGGGGAGGGGGTAAATAGACTTCTTCAGAGGCTTCTGTTGATATACTTGATGTTATAGACACCATTGCAAACATGGTTTCAGTACATACAAGTTACGAGTTGCCCAAAAATCCGACTGGAAATTGATCCTTTTAACATCCTTCATAGACCATCTATCATTCCATAGTCTAGTTTTCATTCCAGTGTCCACCTTTAATTTAATATTGTTCTTAAACTCTCCCCATAAACCTGCTATCTGTTTCCACCTGGCCACTCCAAAATAGATCTCAGCATGCTTAGAGTTCCAGAAGCCATCCCCCCCCCCTCCATACTTGAGATTAATAACTATATTCCATGTAGCATCACAATTATCATCCATCTCTAACCACTTATAGAGGAGACTCTTGTTGCCTCTAAAACAAGTATGTTGTAACGCAATATTATTCCTGCTTTCAGTAATTTCCTAGTTTCCACTTATATAGATATTTTCCTTGTTTCAAAAACTTCCTAGTTTCAGTGTAAGCTAACCATATTGGGTATCAACTACCTTGTTTCCTCGGAATGGGAAGTCTAGCAAAATAAAGAAGCAAAAAGGGACAGGATGGAGATGAGGGAACCGGGGAAGAGGATGAAACAGTGGGCTCAGAACTCAGTGTGTTTATGTCCATTCTTGCCCAATGAAAAGTGGGCTCAGAACTCAGAAGAGAAGAAATGAGGCCCCGGGGGGAGGGAGGGCACGAATATTCAGACACTAAATGAAGTTTAGGCATTAAATCATCAAATATTTGTTCTATGTTGGACTGACTTGTACATTGTGAGTGATAGTCTGTAGTCTGTTCGGTTTGACGAATAATATGCTATAGAATCTTTCTTTTCTTTATAAGCATATTCTTAGTGGCCTTATCCATTTTCAGGCGTATTATAGACTTCGGTAGCGCAGTAGATGAGTTCACATTGAAGCACTTGTATGAGTCTGTTGGGCCTTCAAGGTATTATATTTGCTGAATCCTTCTTTCCAGTGTTTTTTGCATTACACTGAATGATATCGAGGTACTTTGGACTTGTATATGCATTTTACTTGTAAATCCTAGTTTTGGCTGGGACCTTCCACCTTGTTTGTGGGGTTCAATATCCCACCTTATAATCCCCTCACCAAATTCCCCTTCCCCTCCCTCCTTGTGTATAATAAAAATTATTGGTAAAGAAAAAAAGGACTCTACATATTGCCTGATATAGAATTCTGATGTCATTTCCAGTCATATTTGCATACCATCAATATGCAATATTGACTATTGATCTGAGAACACTACTCAGTTCTTTATTTACTACCACAAATTATGATGTGATCATCTTTATAACCTTGTCTATTATGTTGATAAAAGATAAGGGGCATGTGACAGCTAGCCCTCTCTCGCTCTCTATTTCCTGGCTGAATGTTACTTTAGCATGTATATTTAACTCTCAACTCCACACAGGCTCCACCACGCACCCTTGTTATCTGCTAACCTTAGAGCATATCTAGGACATAATTGTAGTAATTTTAAATGGGTTGATCTAAAGATGTTAGTATATCAAAAGCAACAAGGATTACATATCAAGGGACATGCCACGCAAAAAAAACTTCTCCATAATGGTAAGCGTATGGTTGCTTGAGTGTATCGCTTAATCTAGTTCTTCTGTTACTGTTGCTTGTGTTAGGTTACTAGTTGTCCATTTCATCCACACACATTGTATTACCAGCTGAGCATTACCATTTTCTTACTTCATATGGGCTAAGCAGAGGCCTTCCAACAATCTCTGGAAGTATGGGGCTGAACATGAATTCATTAGGGAAGTTTCTTGACAACCTAAATGATGGGATGTTTTTCCTCTACTTTTTGTGCTAGGGAATGTATAGTTAAGAGGTCATAAAATCTCTTTGCTGCTCCTAGCGATTTTCTCTGTGGTATATTGAGGAATTGTACCACCTATATTTATTCTTACACATTTCTTTTTATTTTTCTGAGTTCTGTTTCTTTTTCTTTTTTCACAGAGATGAACAAACTTATGAATATACTCCACCTGAAGCTCTATTGAATGCAAGTTGGTACCAAGGGCTGACTCGCACCACCATGAAGTATGTCAATATCTTGTTAATTATGACGTTCAGTTTTGATTATAGGCCCTATTATTAAGTGTAAATCCACTGTTCTATAACATGCACTTGTCATGTGTCTTTTAAGCATAGAATTTGTAATTTGGAATTGAATGACATTGCGATAGCCACCAGATTTTTGTTTGTCATGTTGATTGGTATTTACTGAATGTAACTTTATTTATTAAACTCAAGAACATCAGCCTTGTTAATTGTATGCACTAATCTCGTGGCGTTTCTCGTTATATCTTTGTTTAACAGGTATGATATGTGGAGTGTTGGTGTAGTGATCTTAGAACTGGTTTTGGGTACGCCAGACGTGTTTCAGGTGAGCTCTAGGACACGTGCTCTTTTGGATCAGCACCTGGAGGGTTGGAATGAAAGCTTGAAGAAGCTTGCCTACAAGTAAGTCCATTTTAGATCAATGATTATTTTATACCTTTTCAACTTTGTAGAATAAATTTCCAGTGTTAAATAATATATGTTGTGTTTATGTCCATTCTTGCCCAATGAAAACTGATTGATACTTGGTCGCAATAAGGAGAGTTGTGATGTCTTCAGTTAATCATACACAAAAAGGCATTGTAGATTTGCTTTTAGGATCAGTGAAAGGCAAGATGTTTCCGTTCAGCACAATTAAAATCAGAACTGTGAGGATTAAAAGTTGACGCAATAATGTCTTAGCCATGACATAAATTTATATTTAAAGTGATATGAAATATGGAGAAAAGGAGAGAGTGGGACTGTGAGAGAACGAAAGAGATGCATTGAAAACCTGCTGATTTGCTGCAAGACACACATAATAATTCTTCTAATACTCTTTTAACATTCTTATGCTAATGGTTAACACTCTAATAGTAATCTTAATCTACTCTTCTTAGTGGTTGACTTGCAGCCTATAATTTGATGGGGTACCACCACATATGGCTCAAGACTTAACTGAAATAGGTAGTGTCCTTTTAATAATTATTAACAACTAATTTAAATTTCAAATTTAATATATTTTTTTATATATTCATTAGAAAATAAAAAGGAAGTTAAATACCTCAAACAATCTAAGCATATTGACATCATACTGACACACAGTTTATTTGGGACTTTTTCTTATGAAATCACCAAGAGTCTCTTTACAAATGAATTTGGAAAAAACTTCCACTTCTATCAGTATCTGTTTAAGATACTTCAGCGGACATTTGATCTGAACAATTTGTGCGACTTGTTATTCATCACGTTTGAGAAGAATGGATTTTTGGTAGTATAGTTCAATATAAATGGAGCTCTACTTTTTTATGTGGTTGGTCTAATGATGAGAGCATAAAAAGATAGTGTGGATTTGATGTATTCTACCATATTCCAGTCAAGTTGGCATTCTGCTAAATAGAGCTGCAATGTTTCTTTTGACAGACTCAGATCTTTTATGGAAATGTGTATTCTGAGCCCTGGACTTGGCTCAAAACTTCATCAAAGTAGATCAAGAGATAACCAGGTGACCTGTCTTTGTAAATCCTATTGGTCCACATTCTGTCTGTTGCCTGGGTTAGGTACAAGAGTTTTATGTTTGACGATAACTAGTACTTCCTCCGTTTCAATTTGCTTGTCTTACTTTCTTTTTGTCCGTTTTGTAGAAGAACGTTTCTTTCTTTGGCAATTCTTTAATCCGAACTTTTCACATTGCTTGTTTAAAACCACAAGGTTAAAGGGCATTTTGGTAAATTCAACATATCTTTAATTTAAGAACACATGATTGAGAAGTCTAGCTTTCTTTCTTAAACTCCATCCAAGTAAAAAACAGACAAACAAATTCAAACAGAGGGAGTAGTCCTTAGCTACTTTCAATGTGATTGAGTTACTATTCTTATTTGGAGCTGTTGCAAAGTGGGGTTTGTTGGACATATTTATTGAGCAATCAATATGTCATTACCTCAGCTCAGGTTGTTACTATGATGATTGAGTTACACCAATACAGATTTGATTTATTTAGTGCCATTGGTTTTAACTCTTTTGTTTCTTTTTTTCATGATCCAAAAAGCGAGATCTTGATGGCACGCATCCCAAAACTCAACCAGATGTGTAAACCAAAAAGTAAAAAACATACAAGACTCCCACAAGGGGAGTCAAACCACAAAAAAAAAAAAAAAAAAAAAAAAAAAAAAAAAAAAAAAAACCCCCCAACGGGGGGCAACACACCAAAAAAAAAAAAAAAAAAAAAAAAAAAGTAACACAACAATGACATGCCAAAATCTGATGTCATAAGTATAAAGAGTATTGGATTCAAACTCTAGAATAGTACATACAACTCAATCTCTGAATAAAAGTAAAGACTAGAAATAAAGATAGAGCTAGTAATGATCCAGAGCATTGGATCTCACCACCAAATCTGGTATAGGATCTACGCTAGGATCAGCTACAGTGAGGATAACTTTGACTAGAATTTGCATCAAAAAAGGGACATAGAAGTAGGTTTGACTGACCGGATATTAGAAATTGATCAAACTATGCAATAAACTAGGACCGCTTTCACCTGCGCACAGATTATTCCAATCCAGCATCAATGCCGTCAATTTATAACTAGAATAGCGCAGATAAGATTAACACATAAGTGCAAGCAACGTCAGTTATCACTAGATAAGTTAAAACACTCAAAATCAATACATGCAATGCAATGAAATGGTATGATGCAATGTATGCATGATACGGTGAGATCAAGACTGTCACATAGCGTATCGTATACGCCTGTCGAGCTGAGCTACCAAAAAGTACATCTGGGGGTCGCACAGACTATATACCCCATCATAATTACAATATTTCATCTTCCTTGCCACCTAAACTCGTGGTCAAGGGCTTTAAAGGTATTCTCATTTTCTTATAAAAAGGTGTTTCCACGGTTCTCAAGTTCTTATGTCCATGATATGATATATGAGGATGAATGCATGTCAATACACAAGTATAGTGGCAATATCATCTCACCACATAAACAAAAGTATCAAAGTATTCAAAGCTCAACAATTTATGATACTAAAACAATTTAACGAGATTGTAGGGGGGACAAACACTCTCATTTGTACAAAATGGAAAGAAGTTACTTTGAAATACACAACCACCTTTTTGCAAAGCTTATTTCTAAAAAATATGCCACAATTTTCACAACTCAAACTAAAAGCATTTCACTTCTCAAAGCATGTTCTCAACCTCACTCTTGGGTATTACAAATGAAATAGTCATACAAATGTCCAACATAGTCAATTTAAGAAGTACATATTCATGGAAAAATCAAAATAGCAAGTAAAGCCCACACATGGGTGACACGATATAATCAACAACCCCAAAATCATGAAACGATCTCATCCCGTTGTCTACGACATGAGAATAATTAATTACCCAATACCAATCTCAAAGGATTGCCAAATCTACCTCAAGTGTCGAAAACTACACCCAAACACTCTACCTGAGAATAATCCTCAAAAATATATTTGAAATGATTCCTAGCGATCAAGACC
>DF360400.1:32865-48252 GCA_000787875.1 Solanum virginianum | reverse complement strand
TTGAAATGATTCCTAGCGATCAAGACCGGAAAGAGTTCATTAGGAGGAGTCCAACGATATCCATATTGCATGGTTTCAAATTTGGGAGCAAAATTATCTCAAAATCGACAAGGGCAAAACTAGAATTTTTATTTGAAAATTAGATTCTACAAGGCAAGAGGAATTTGTGGTTGAAAAATCCATTAAAATTGAATAAGAAACGGGTTCGAAATCATGAAATTATCAACTTCAAAATTTGGAAGAAAAACTCAAAAATCTACCTTGGAATATTTTGAAATGTTTTTGAGTTAAGTAAAGAAACTTACCCAATGATTTTCCCTAGAAATTTCTTCAAAAATCGTCTCCCTTAAAGCTCAAGTGATATAAAATAGTGAATATGAAAAAGGGATATTTCCCAAGATTAACTCTAAAAATAGGGCAAGCCCGGTGCAGTAAAGCTTCCACTATGCGCAGGATTCGGGGAAGGGCCCGACCACAAGGGTTTATTATACGCAGCCTTATCTTGCATTTTTGTCAGAGGCTGTCTCCCAGGCTTGAACTCGTAACCTTCTGGTACATGACAACAACTTTACCGGTTACTCCAAGGCTCCCCTTCTCCGAAATTAACATTGTTCAGGTAATTTTTGTTCCCTCAGAACGCGGCTAGAGTTCTGAGAATGTGAAGAAGAACTCAGTACATTCCAATAATGCGGCCAAAGCTCTGAGAATGCGGACAAGAACACTCGATATTATACGCAGGATTCGGGGAAGGGCCCGACCACAAGGGTTTATTATATGCAGCCTTATCTTCCATTTCTGCCAGAGACTGACTCCCAGGCTTGAACCCGTAACCTTCTGGTACATGACAGCAACTTTACCGGTTACTCCAAGGCTCCCCTTCTCCGAAATTAACATTGTTCAGGTAACTTTTGTTCCCTTAGAACGCGGCTAGAGTTCTGAGAATGTGAAGAAGAACTCAGTACATTCCAATAATGCGGCCAAAGCTCTGAGAATGCAGACAAGAACACTCGATATACTCCGAGAATGCGCCCAAAGCTTCGAGAACGCGAATAAGAACACTCTCCGAGAGTGTGGCTAAGCTCCATGAAGAACACTTAGTACACTCCGAGAATGCGGAGAAGAACAGCAGAAATCAACAACTTCAGAAAGCTTCGGATGGACTCTCGAAATTAAAAATCGGAGCCCCGTACACACAAACCATATATACTATCCTTTTATATTCGATATTCCATAGTTAATGGAACTGTTGGAAATTGAATCTGAGGTCTCTTTGACCCCGAATCTGACTAGTCACAACTAAACTAACTTAAGGCTCAAAAAGATCAAAACACCCCTGAAACCCTCGAAAAATATGCGGAATCTCTTTCGAGGACTAAAATCACCTCCTGAATTCAAGGAATCATCAAAAATCCTATTCAAGTATCCAAACTCAAAATGTTGGCCAAAGTCAAATGCTATTCCAATTTAACTCAAACTTCTAACTTAGGACCTCAATTCCACAAACCAACCTCAAATCAGAAAACGACAATGTTCCTAGACTAATTTCCATATTTTAGAGCTGGTGTAACTGATGGAATTTCATTCCGAGACTTGCAACTCCGATTGGTACCAAAAATACTTTTTGAACAATTTAAGCC
Organism: Solanum virginianum; assembly: GCA_000787875.1. Taxonomy (NCBI): domain Eukaryota; kingdom Viridiplantae; phylum Streptophyta; class Magnoliopsida; order Solanales; family Solanaceae; genus Solanum; species Solanum virginianum. The sequence continues at coordinate 46,615 of DF360400.1, read as the reverse complement.
TTTAAAACTCAAAAACTCACACATTACTCAACCTTTCCATGAAATTCAAACCTTCTACACAAACTGATCAAATATGACTCGGAGCAACTAATGGGAGGGGTAAAACTATAATTTTCCAAATTTTTTGAAAAATGACCTACAGGGTCATTTCTTTGTGTTTCAACAATATAAACAAAACAACAACATAGCCAGTGAAATCCTACAAGTGGGGTCTGGGGAGGGTAAAATGTATCCAAACCTTACCACTAAATCATAGAGATAGAGAGGTTGTTTCCGGAAGACCCTCAACTCAAATATATTAGCTTTTTTTATTGAAGTACTTTTCCCTTGATGGATGCTACCTGATAATACAGAAATCTCCCACGTGAGAGGAGATATTAGGTGGTAGAAATGTATTATAGTTTCACATCTAACCTGTGCAAAATGTTTTTACCACATTTCGGAAGCCAACTAGTTTTGGAAGTTATATAACAGAGTAAAAGAATGAACATCTCACATGTAACAGGAAGCATTAGGTGGTGGAATCTTGTGATTTAGTTTCACATTAAATTTGCGAAATGCCCGTCCACATTCTAAACCTAATGGTTTCGTGAGACACTATTTGTCTGGTGATTAGAGTGAATTGTTCTCAGTATCACTTCTATTGCACATCTGCAGTTAGAAAATCCTAGATGTTGGCAGTCAGTATTTTCAGATATGTTCCGTGAAAATACTTTTTCCAATTTTATTTGGGTTTTTTCCCCAACTTTAGGTTCTTATTCTAACTACTAAGTTGAATTTTTCACACTAAACATCTTTCCACCATCTATTCAGATTAATTTTATTGCCACTAAATATTACATGTTTTTATTTCTGAGATAATCTTTATAGATAGGAATGATTAGCTCCAGGGGTTAGAGCTATGGGATTCATTTGTTTTCATTTAAATTCTTATTTCATTCAGGCTTCAGCTTCACCAGCTCCATGGAAATGCTCTGAAGAGTTCTTTTCTCGTCAAATAAGAAACAGGGATCCTCTGAATATAGGGTTCGTACTCATGTCTATCCTTCACATTCCCTACAGGAATCCTGGGGTCCTTTTTCCCTTTTCGGAAAGGAGAATCTATGAGACACAAAAAAGTTTCAAATTGCTGGCTTTCTAAAAATATTTTGGATTGCTGCAGGTTCCCAAACATATGGGCACTGCGACTAGTACGTGAATTATTACAATGGAATCCTGTAAGCTGTCTTCAAACAGTCAATGCTAAAACCTATATTTGACGCATATGTTGTCTATTTCTGTTTTTATTAGTATTTGATTCTGTATCCTATTAACTGCGTCTTTATTTCAGGAAGATCGACCAAGTGTTGATGAGGCTCTAAAACACCCATACTTCTCGCAAAGGTGATTAAAAAAAATACCAGGTGGGTTACCTGCTCCCATATGAACAGCTAAAAGATAACACAACCTTCACACCTTTACCCGAGTGTCTGTGATTCGGATGTCTTGTGGCCCATTACAGACAACTCTCTTTCTTGAAATGGCCTAATGGGACTCTGGGGCTACACAAGTGCAGCTTATTTATTTCGTTGAACTTATTGGCTGGTGTGTAAGCTGGAAGGATAGAGAAAACAATGAAGAGCTGGTGGGAATATGGGTCTTCTTCATTTCTTTAAATTTCAGCATTCATGTAAGCAATATTCTAATGTCTGTTCTTTGGGAGGATAAGTATGCCATATCTTCATAATTTGTGTACAGATATATGTAAAGTTAAATACACTAACAGGTTATACAGAGTCATAAGCACTATACAAAGCTATGGCCTATGGCAACCTTCATCTTTGGAAGCTTATGCATCTTATGCATTTAAGCTAAAATTTATCATGATCCGATGACTACATTGAGATCTTCAGTTTCAAATGTCTTTCAACCATGACTTCTGTTATAGTTTAGCAATAACACCACTCCTATAGTTTAGCAACAGTAGTGTGGTTTCCTATTGCCTTGGCCGGACGATCATTTCTAGGTGCATTCAACGTCTCACCAGGGCAAATGATCTCAAAGCCAAATGGGGCATCTCCCTGAACAAAAAATAGGATAAACAATGGTTACTGAGATACCTTGCAAGTCTCGTAATAGATCATGGTGTTCGTTTGTTTTTTTGCGAATAGTTCAACAACATACTCAAAGTAATCCCACAAAATAGCCTCTAAAGAGAGTAGAGTGTACACATATTTTACCTCTATCTTAGAGGTGACATAGAGATTGTTTCGATAGACCTTTAGTTCAAGACAAACAATTTAGAAAAAATGTAATGGAAGTAAAAGAGATAATAGAACATAACAACAAATAGTAGCAGAACAGTGCTACAACAATAATCTTGTAGTTGAACAACATGAAACAACAGATAGTAACCTAAATTGAAGAACAATAAAATACAAAAATAGTACGACGCCTATTGGAAAAGGTAACTAGCCAATACTCTCCTACTTGCATAGATGTACTCATATCTACCAATTTTTCATCCTAATTTGTGCCCTCTGTACCTTCTTATCTAAGGTCCTGTCCATGGTAAATTATAATAGTGTCATGTTCTGTCTAATATCCTCTTCATTTACTTCTTTGGTCTACCTTTGCCTCTTTTGAATTCATCCATAGCTAACTTTTCACACCTTTGCACTGGGACATCCATGCATCTCCTCCTCACATGTCCAAACTATCTCAAATTAACTTTCTACATCCATCGAAGTCAACTCTCATCTTTAGTCATTTCTTTCTTAGTATATCCACATATTCATTGCAACGTTCTCATCTATGTCACTTTCATTTTCTGAATTTGAATGTGAGAGTTTTTACTGGTCAATACTCTGCTCCACATAACCTAGTTGGTGTAACTACCACTCAATAGAACTTGTCTTTAGGTCTATGTGACACTTTCTTATCACACAAGACTCTGGATGCGAGTTTTTATTTTATCCACCTTTCACCAATACGGTGAGTGATATCCTCGCCAATCTTCCCATTTTCCTTAATAATAGATTCAAGATATTTGAATTATATGTCTTTTAGATTATGCATCTTGCCTCATTTCCATATCAGCATCATGTGTCTTATTACTAAACTTGCACTCTAAGAATTCAATCTTGATCTACTCAACTGAACCCTTTAGACTCAAGGTCTATCTCAAAATCTCCGCTTAGTGTTCATTCTATCATGAGTCTCGTCAGTCAAAGCTACGTCATGACACCTCACCTTGAATTTGTTATGTCAATACACCCATCATCGAGGCAACTAGAAATGGGCTAAGGTTTGATCCCTAGATAACCCTATTAACATGAAAAAGTATTCTAAATCTCCTTCTATTGTCCTTAGTCGAATCTTGATTCCATTTTACGTATTCTTAATTAACCTCGTATCTGGGGTCCATCATCTAGAATAGTGGCGATATCGATGATGATGTCACACATCGTATTGGGACAGCATGGACTAAATGAAGGCTTGCATCTGGAGTATTGTGTGAAAAGAAGATACCACCTAAACTGGCGAAACTTGATCTCACTGAGGACATGACCCTAGATAGAAAGAAGTGAAGGTTGTGAATTAGAGTAGTATGCTAATTGGTTGGTAGGGTTAGGTGGTTATCTAGTCATGGGGTATAGTAGGATAGAGGAGTAGTAGTGTTTTATAACATGTGTTGTCATTATTTGTTGTTTATGTGTTAATTGTATTATATTTACGTATTGTCATGTGCTTTCGGTTATTAGTCGTTTTTTGTTGTTCCCTTTTTTTTTACTTTTTGTCATATCTAGTTTATTCTGCTTATGGGTTTTTGAGACGAGGGTTCCCAGGAAACAGTCTCTCTACTTCTATGAGGTAGTGCTAAGGTCTACATACATTCTACCCTCCCCAGACCCCACTTGTGGAATTCCACTGGGTATGTTATTGTTGTTGTTGTTGTTGTTAATTAACCTTGTATATGCCATGAATATGCCTCTAGCCTCCCAAAAAAATCTCCAAAACTTTGTCATAAGCCTTCACCAAAACTAATCATCAAGAACTAGAGAAATCAATGTCCATCTTTTAAGAAAAAAATCACACGGATAAGCAAACATATAGTGGTTAATTAGCTAACGTAGCTATAGTTCGAATTAATTGCAACTCACGGCAAACATCTAGCTGTAATTACAATTTGAATTTTTGTATAATTCAAGCGAATTTATACAAACATTGTGAATTGTTTAGTAAATTATACAAATGTTGTGCACGAATTATATAGCAAAATATACAAATGTTATACAAAAACTATAAATTGTATAAAAAATTATATAATTATTGCGTGAATTATACAAACGATGCTATAACTATAGTTACAAAATATAATTATCTCACCTATAATTATAAAATATAATTAAAATATTTTTAAATGATTATAGACAAAAATTCCTCATCTTTTAATTATAAACAACAATAAGGGAACTCCAAAATAAGTGACTACATTGCACTAATCATTACAAAAGTTTGTTGTTCCTAGACACCAACATAAAATAAAAGAGAAACTACTCGACCAGACAAACATTCCTAACATATCTACTGTATTTATGGGGTAGAGGTGTGAGGTGATAGAGATGAGAATAAAGATTTTCATTAAATAACTAAAGTTTAGAGAAATAATTAAATATTTAGAGACAGAGAATAAAGATTTTCATTAAATATAAATAATATTAACAAAGAATTTTTGGAGCATATTACAAAATTTTGGAACTAGGATAAACAAGGACAGGCTCCCTATGGCATACAATATGGAGGAAGAATTTCTGGGGAGGTGACGAGGAAAAGAGAAGTTTTTCTCGATTAGTTTTTACTTCTTATGCTTTCCCCTCCCATTGTCCTTGCATATAATGTCTTCTTGATCATTTCTTTTAAGGTTCTTGACTGTTCACACGACTATGAAGTTCCAACATTTCTTGATGGTTTGGGTCAAGAGAGAGAGCAGCTCGACAATCTCGCAACGCACCCATAACATCGCCTATATGCTCGTGAAACGCAGCTCGCAGGTGTAGAAGATGGAGATCAGCTTTAAATGCAATGGCCCTCGACAGTTCTTCAATGGCTTCCTTCTCCTTGTGGTTGTCCATCAGAACTATGACCAATAAACAACCGGTTAATCAAAAGAGTTCAAGTTCTATGATTGGTTAGCACTACACTGCTAGTGCAAAATCAAAAGCAAATAAAGAATCGGAGTTCCAAATTTAATAATATTTATTATTTGTTCAAAAAAAAAAAATTAATAACTCCCTCCGTCTCATTTTATGTGGCACCCTTTCCTTTTTGGTCCGTCCCAAAAAGAATGTCACTTAATTTAAATTGAAAACAATTTACTTTTAAAATTCCTTCTTTACCCTTAATGAATTTCTCAATAGGGGAATCTTAGTAGCTTGGTTGACTACCTGAACTCCCGCCTTGTTGGTGAGGGTTTGATTCCCCATTTCCCCTTCCCCTTCCCCTATCCCCAAAATTTTAAAAAAAAAAAAAACGATTATCAGTCACCACAAATATTTAAGAATGAATTCAGCACACAAGTTTCAAAAGTCTTTCTTTTTTCCTTAAACATCGTGCCAAGTCAAAGGAGTCACATAAAATGGGACGGAGGGAGTAATATTTATTAGATATAATGATCAAAAACACACCTGAACTATCACTCTTTTCACAAGTTTCACACCTTAACTATTAGTTCCTTTTTTCTACTTGAAACATCACGATCTATGTACAAAAACACACCTCAGCTATTAGTTGTTCCCTTTTCCTATTTGAACGACAGTTGATAGTTCAAGTAGGAAAAGGGAACATTTGATAGTTGAGGTGTGTTTTATACATACAAGGTGATGGTTCAGGTACGGAAAAAGAGAAAACGTGATGGTTGGGGCGTGAAACTCAGAAAGAAACTCATAGTTCAAGTGTGTTTGATCATTCACTCAATTCATTATCAATAGATTTGTATATAGATCTAAATATCTATACATACAGGCAAATCTAACTCCATAATAAGTGTAAAGAATGCAGAACATTCTTGCATTTCTTCTTCAGATCAAGACGAATAAAACTAAAAACTGAATCAAGGGTGGAAAAAAAGAGAACTTTTACCTGCAGCTCGATATCTGTAAGGGTAAACTCTAAGAGGATCTAGACGAGTGACCATCTCTAAGTCAGCCTTTGTGCGGTCACGGTCACAGTACTCTGATCTCTTCTCATAGGCAGATGCATTATTCTTGGCCTTCTCAATCAGTTTGGTCATCTCGTCATACGCAGCCACCTTATCATTTCTCAAGAAATGTACACGAGCAAGGCCTTGGTGAGCACGGGTATGCCGGATTTTAAGGGCATTAATATAGCAATCAGCTGCAGCATCCAATTTATTGCAGTCAACATAGACACTGCCAAGATTGTTCAGGGCCTACCAAAGTTCAATCAACCAAAACATGTCACAGATACACATACTTTTAGTAGTAGCAACAGCTAAAGAGATAGAAGTAGCAACTTAACAAAAAATTTGAAAAACGCAAGTCCCGTTGTCAGAAGGGGAGACATTTTTGACCTCTTTCTATGATATTATCTCAATGTTCCCCCCAATGCAATAGGAATTATGTTGGCTAAGCATGTGAGAAGTATTCGAGTGCATGGTACAGATAACTTACAACCATGACTTCCCACTGCCTATTACCGTTTCAGATGTGCAAGACTACCCTCATCTAAATGCTTAAGTTATTTGAGGAGAGAGATTATTATACATACCTCCCTAGGGAGAATTGTAACTGCCCTGTTGTGGCAGAAGCTAGTTTATTTATAATTTTGCTATAACTAGAACCATCTTGGTACCTTTTCAATAAACTTTACCTTATCCAAAAATTAAAAAAATCAAAAAAAGCACCACTATTCCATGTTAACACCAGTATGAATGCAGTTTAGTTGCTACATTCTATCTACAAATTTAGCATGGCTACCTAGAAATTCATTCTTGAATGGTGTGGAGATTCTGGATAGAGAGTGACATACCTGACCTTTGCGAAGCCTATCCGAAGGGCATCGTAAGGCATCCTCAAGAAGTGATATGACAGTTGATGAACAAGATGCATCAAGGCTAGAGTCAGCTAAAGCATACGCTTTCAGGAAGAATGCTTCAAACGATCTCTTGATGCTGATAGACTCTTCTGCTTTCTGTAGACCTTCTTCACAGTGGCCAGTATCATATAAGATCCATCCCTCATAGACCAAACGTTCGTGTTCACTAGATGCATGCTGGCGAGCTAACTGTAAACTCCTCATCGCAGCATCTGGACAATTCAATCTGATAAAGCATAAAAGTGTGTGAAACGACATTCAGTTCTCTATTTCTGCTTATAGAGCGTTGATTATTGGCATGTAGATAATCCTCTAAGAAGAGAATAGTCTAGCCAATCCTCACTTAGAGCAAGACAGCGAGGAAGTCGAAAACATCACATAGATGGAAGAAAATCTTATCACAAGGTAATAACTATTAGGCAAGGCCTTCAAATCATCTGAACTTGAGTCATTTAAGGAAGATTAGACAATGCCTTCAAGTTCTACAGTTTGCATGACGACATGAGCACGGTCTTATGGACACAAGGTTAAAGCAAATGAATGAATGTAGCAGCATTAGAAATATACTGGAGTTTGAAATCAACCTTATAGAGGTCAGACTAAATTTTGCAAAGAGTTGAAGCTACTGAAATCGATAATCTAAGAATTTCTGATATTATCAAAGAGTATCTACAGTAGTTGCTAGACATAATTTCCAGGTAGGAGCATTGTATATTTACCCGGGAGACATTTAGGATAAAGTGGATATGTTACTCTGTTATTTACTTTGAAAGTAGCCAGTGAATGGGAATTATCCGCAGGACTAAATCACCTTTTCCAATATTGTTGCGGGAGCGTGACAAGAATTTCTCCCATGGAATTGAAGGATATTTAATCCCTCGTCTCTCCCACACTCTTTTACTTCGAAGTTACATAAGAACACTTTAATTTACAAAAAACTTTCAAACTACTCAAACATCACCTTCTACTCCAGTTTGTTGATAGTTCTCATTTAAAATACTCAATAACTTTTTTTATTCAAAAAAGGTACTCTAAAGTTTCACAGATGCTCCAAGCTGAACTAATCAAACAAGAATTTAACTTTGTTTCAAACATAGCTGCACAACAGGTCTCATTCCAATAAGGTTTTGTGGTGCTTAAGAGTGATGATCCCTGCCTGCACCACCTTTTGACCAAAAGAAAAATCAATGTCATACACCAAATAAAAGAATCTAGAAAGGAAACCAAAAAAGACTTGTACTTTCTCCACCCCAGAATGATAGGATTTGGAGTACAAAGGTCAACGCATTTATTTTTGGTGCGAATTCGAAACCAAGCTAAGACCTTAGACGAAGAGAGCATCCAATCAATTACAACAACCAGCCATGCACTAAGCAAGTCATAGTCCCAAGCTTTCAAATTCTTTTTTGTTTATTTAAATGTTCTGTAACTGAATAAAAATACTCTACTTTATAGTTTTTATAGTCAGAAGTGTACAAAAAATACTTGGAAAAATCACTAGTTGACACCCCAAATAGTAGTAGTGCGATTCCTTATGGACATAGGGGAATCATTTATTCAAGTAAAATTACAACATCGGCTAGATTTGAAACCTGCATCATGCGAACTAAGCCTAGTATTTAAGTGGAGAAGCATAGAGGAACAGGCCCATTATCCCCAAGTTTCAAGGGAAGAAGTTGGTCCTAGGGGTGACCCAAATGGATTTATTGATCATCAAGAAAGAAATTACAACATCAAAATGCATCTTTTCTTGTGCCCACCAGTGCCAGGTCCTTCCAAATAGGAAGAAACGGACAAAAATACAAACAAAGCAGAGATAAGCTGCACTTTTTGGAGATGAAATGAAATATAGCATCAACAAAGCTTGGAGGTCCAATACCATACAGGAAAATATTTTGTTGTCTTAGCAGAGTCTGAATGGATCCAAGAAACGGTAGGTTTGAACTAGTATATCAGAAAGCCATCTCACAGGTAGAGAATATGAGTTTCAAAATAAGTAAAGAACAAGTTTCACAATCTGAAAAGATTCTGGTGAGAAACCATTATAACCAATCATATTTCTGGAAAAGCTAGAGAACTTTCCAAGTCAAATGAACAAAAAGTGGAATTACCGGAGGAGAAGCAGGGACTGTCTGAAGTAAAGAACACCTTTTGCTGCATCAGACTCGAGCATCTGATATATTACTGAAAGAGATCCAATATCATCAACCGAAGACCATCTATCATACAACTGCAGCCAACAATCAGCTTCTGTCCAATTCTCCACATGCTCGCGCAGAAGAGTACGCAGTTGCAATGCTGCAACTCGCCCTTCAAACACACGATAATCTGGGGAAAGTGTCAGGATTGCCTGTATATCACAAATTGCTAATTGGTAATCCTCTAGAGCAAGGTAAAAACAGAAGCGGAGTTCCAAGCACTCCAATGCAACTTTGAATCCAAGAATTCTGTTTATTTCGAAAAGAGCAGCCTGAGCATTTTGCTTCCTCATCAAGGATGCAGCTCGATACATATAGGGGTATGTCAGTGTAGGATCAAGCTCAGTTGCTTTCTCAAGGTCATCCCACCTCTTTTCTCTTTCAGAATATAGCGATCTCTCTTGGTACATCCATCCAAGAGGAATTGAAGAAGAAATAACGGAACAGAGTTTCTCATATGCCCAGAGTTTGTGACCCCTTACTTGACCTAATCTAGCCAAACCAACAACCGAATAAGTGTGACCCAAATTAAATGCAGCCTCAAAGAGCTGCTCGGCTTCATCAAGCTCTTTTCTAAGAAATTTGATGCATCCTAACCGATGATACGCAACCATTTTCTGTTGGCTGGTTTCAGCTGAATCCACCAGTGTTCTCAAAAAACGAACAGATTCATCTGATCTAGGATCAAGGTTCATCGAAACTTCACTTAACAAACAATACAGTGAAAACGAGGCAGGACCTATCATAATTGATCTTTGTTGCCTGGTAGTGTTGCTTAATAGTTCAACTACCTGACTGTCTTTCAGAGAATCCGGGAGTTCACGTAAAAATACTTGCAAACATGACACAGCAAGGACAGGGGAGTTCTCTTCAAGGGCACATTCAAGGAGTTCTAGAGCATCTTGCCGACATGAAATTAAAGACGCAAGCTTTCGGTCACAAGCATCCTTGAGGCTTTCACAACAAAACTTATTGGCAAATACCAACATTTCCAAGAGCAGATCAGGGGACACTTCATTCAATAAACCAGTTGAGCTGAATTCATTGATGACCCTCATTGCCAAGGGTGAAATATTGTTTTCAGACAAATCTATTTCCTCACAAAATGATTCTGTGAAACAACCAGTGAGCATGGTATGAAATGGAGCTGAAAGACTGGCAATTTTCTGCCTGTCACATGCTATTTTCTCATCATCAATCCTAAAAGAAACAGTTCTTGGACAAGAATCCTCATTTGTGCTGATGACTCCATGAGCGCCTAATTTCTTATAGGCAGGCATTTCAGATGCTATGTCAATTGCTCCAAACTCCTTGGCACACTTGCCACAACTTGAAAGCAAGTCAGAAATGAGCTCTTCATCTTGCTTCTCGTACTTCAACCACGCCCCAAATACAAGTTTTTCATAAACTGTACTCGCTTTCGACCAAGCTGAGCGAAGGCTTCTCCTCATTAATTTAACTTCCCCAAGTCCCTTAAAGACCTGAAACTGCAGCAAATAGAGATTTGACCTCTCTTGTGGAGAACATGATTCCAGTTCTTCATGGATTTTTGCTAAAACTTGAACATAATCAACAGGTTTAAAGAATGGAAGAATTGGTGGTTCTGGAACCTTGATCAATGAGTCTCTACAAGCACCAGGAAAATGTTTCCAAGCATCAACAAAATGAATAGAATAACCATATGTGGTGTTAGCAAAAAAGAAAACAACACAGCAAAATGCCAGCTTACTTACATGGAAGCAGCAGATTCAGATGAAAATTTGGCAAGCTTGCCTCTTTCAACTTGGAGCCATGACTGAGGATTAATAGATTTCAGATGTGTTTCTTTACAAGACTCTGAAGGAAAAAAGGTTTTCATGGGACATAACAGATTAAGCAAGTCCCAGATCTCCACAGTAGCCACAAGGGTTCTCCCCAACAATCTAGCAAACCAAAATAATATAACAGCTCTTTCACCCTCAGAATCACAAGACTGAACTTGTTGAGATCAAAATCACAGTTCAAAATTGACAAATGCAAAATCCCCTGTCTGGGAAGACAGATTAATCAGAAGAGGCGCATCTAGACTAAAAAGATTTGTTCTTTAAGATCAAGAATCATAAAACAGATAACCTTAAACTCCCTTGACCTTTTCCCCCCTTAAAAAGGTCAGATTCAGCAATATACTTGACCAAAAAAAGGAACCTGAAAAGACCAAAGACCCACAAAAGATTACGTAAGATCAAAGGCAAAACACAGCCAAAACCACATTAAATTAACCAAATCTCCCCAGATGACAAATACCCAGAAACACTTGTAGATCAGCAGAAACAAGAAGCCCCAAATACTTTAAAAAAAAAAAAAAAAAGAATCAAGAACAACCCCACTTACTGCTTTACCTTCAATTTACAAAACTGGGAAAAAGACTGCTAAGGCGTGAGAATTTCTCGGGAAAAATTCAGTCTTTCACTTTTCTTCATGCCGTTTGGTAAAAGGGAAAGTGTCTTCCTTTTTGCAATCTACTTTCCCTTTTTTTCAATTTCATCTCTTTTTTCCTACTAGTCCGTTGGGTAACAGCTACAGTGCTCATTGGGAATGCAAACATGAACTACTCTGTAAAAAAAAAAAAAACTGACTTAAATTGCCATTTTGGTTTTTAATATAGTACTGTATGCGGGCGAGTTACATTCAATTAAGAGTAATTAGATGAATATTTTTGTTAAAAAAAAATTTTTGAATATATAAGTTAAAAATAAATATTTTGATATATATCTAACTCTTGAACACCCTTAATATAAAATTACCCTCATATATTTTAAAACTATAAACACCCTTCATAAAAATATTGATTTTGCCACTGCTTGTATCGTATACTAATTTATTACAGGTCCATATACTTAAAAAATAGAATATTATTTTCAATCTTGCAAATTCAAATTTTTTTAAATTTAAAATTTGACTCATAAAAGTTTATTTTTGCAAAAAGAAAAAATTAAATTTCATAGAAAGAAACTTTTGTGTCAATGTAAAGAGATTATTTGTATCGTGTGGAAAATTACAAAAGAATAGGCTTAATACATATAGAATTTCTTAAATTTATCGGTAAATTTTATTTATGCATTTGAAAGCATTTTTATTAGATAGTTTCAATTTAAATGTAAATAGGAAAAAAATCATGTAGTGATACGCACCCGCTGCCTCGTAGTCCGGGACCCATGGGGGACTCTTAGTAATCGAAACAAACCTGAGGTTTAATGTCATATGATTAAAGAATTTTGTATATTTTAAACACAACAAACAACATATACAATGAAATCACTTATATTTGTCTTAATCGAAACAAACTTGAGGTTTAATGTCATATGATTAAAGGATTTTGTATATTTTAAACACAATAAATAATATACACACTGAAATCCCACAATGTAAAATATGAGGATAATATAATATATGTAGATCTTACCACTATCTCTCCAAAATAGAAAGACTCAAGCAAATCAAAGTAATAATTAAATCAGAAAAATGATAGTGAAGAAAAATATGTCAACTAATGACAAGATACTGCAGATCATATATACAAGGAACCATAATAACAACAACAAAATGCAACCATCTAAATATGGTAAATCATAAATGATATCATATACCAAAAGTTAAAAGACTACATAAACAAAATGTGACCATCTAAATATGGTAAATCATAAATGATATCATATACCAAAAGTTAAAGACTACATGAATAAGGCAAAACTACAACCGACTTAGTAATATTGACTGCCACCAAATTAAATATATGAATAGGCCAGTAATAACAACTTTTAACTACCTACTAATTCCTATTCGATATGATAAAAATGTGGCATATCATGTCTCATCACTTTCAATCAATACTTTTTAATCTACAATTATCTGTCTTTGACTCATTATATTTAACATTTCTCACTTCCTCGCTTAGCCATCTTCACATGATTAACTTATTTATAAAATATGCACTCGAGAACGCACGTAAAAATATTATAAAATTTAAACTAAAAGTGTCTAATAAGAATATTGAATCATGTTTTCAGATGCTCAACTGAAATAACTCATGGTTTGAATATCTAGTTAGAATTTACTGGTAAATTAAGAGATTGTCTATGTATTAAACTTGCTTGTAGATATACATTTTGGGATCATGATTTGAAATTTTAAATCATGATTTTTTTTAAAATATATATATATATATAATTTGACTTATAAGTTTATACTTTGTTTTAAAAAAAAAAAAGACATATCATTTTAAAAATTGTGAAGAAAATGACTTTATGTTCGTCATGAAGAGATTATTCCTACCATATGAAATCATTGTATTGAAGAATAATTAGTTTTTATCATTGTTAATTAGAGGTTCATTATGAAATTATGTGTATTTGAAAGTTTTTAATTATTTATTTATAAAAAAATAAAAATAAGTGATTTATCAATGTTGCACTGTCACG